>ML814736.1:163823-188719 GCA_009831015.1 Picea engelmannii | reverse complement strand
CTCATGGTTTGACACGTGTTAACTTCTGCCACGTGTCACCCTGATTCGTTACCCACATGTGCCTCAATTGCTTGAATCAGTCTGACACTTGTCACTCCCTGGTTGTGCCACGTGTCACTTTGTTGACGTGATCTGTTGACGTGAGTTGGATCGATGGTCCATATCTCATGCGTGTTTTAACGGCTACGATCAAATCGTGAAATCGGTGTTTCCATTGTCATGAGTTCTTTTCATTTTGAAATCACGATCCCCGATTCTCCGATGAATGAGATCAACGGTCCAGACCTCTTTTTCGCTTTAACGGCTGCGATCATATCGCGAAATCGGAGTTTCCGTTGTCAAGTGTTCTTTGCATTTTGAAATCGCGATCCCCGATTCTCCGATGGCTTATCTCCCTCGTAGCTTCTGCATATCTGACAGCTGTCGGGGTTTGCTTCCAATCTGACGGCTGAGATCACTTCTTTTCTGCGCTTAACATCTGCGTAGCTTCTCCCGATCCAACAGCTGTCGGGATTTCCAAGTGAGATCCGACGGTTCTCGTTCTCTTTCCTATGCTTCTTGCACATATAAGACTGCTATTCCTCCTGAGCTTAATTTCCTTTGTCTTCTGTTTGCCTGTCATCTTCACTGTTGTACTTGCCATCAATGACAAGCATATGCTAACTGTTACACATTTCCAACAAGTTCAAGGTTTCAAAAAAGGGGAATTAAATCCCTAGGATTTAAGAACTATAAGAAGAACCCAAGAATGAGCTTCCCAGCCTGGAGTATGCACCAGTAGAATTTTCCCTCCTTGAGCGGAAATAAAACTTTTGGACCCATATCAGTGAAGATTGATAACCCAAAGAGAGAACCTTTGAAATGTTGGGGCTGCGGGGAAGAACATCTATTGAGAGACTGTCCACACCAACAACAGAATAGTCGGAGGATTTATAACATCCAAGAAGATGGTAAGATTTCCAACCATCTAGTGTCTGTTTTAATTGACCTTGGTTCAAATTTGAATTATATAGCCCCTAAAGCTATTGAAAAGTGTAAACTATAGCCACAAAAACATAGCAAGCCATGGTTGGTACAGTTAGCCACTAGCACCAAAAGGAGGATGGTAGAAGTCATACCAGCCTGCCAATTAATGTTGGGTGAATTCCCCACCCAAGCAACCCTTAACATATTACCCCTGGGATCATATGATTTGTTGATTGGTATGGATTGGCTAGCTGCCCATAAAGCTAGATTGGACTATTACCATAAGACCTTAGAATGTGTAAGTAAGGAAGGGAAGAGGATAACCCTTCAAGGGATCCGAAAACCTGTCTCAATGAGACAAATATCAGCTCTGCAAATGAGAAAGTATTGCCGAAAGGGATGTCCCCTATATGCAATACAGGTGTTGAAAACAATCGAAGGTGACAAACCAAGCCCTGACAATCACCCTATCCTGAGAGAATAAAGAGATGTGTTTCCAAAAGAGGTACTGGATTTACCTCCGAGAAGAGACATAGACTTCTCGATAGAACTTGCACCAGGAGCGGTGCCGGTGTCTAGGACACCCTACCGGATGAGCACACTCAAGTTAGTTGAACTCAATATGCAATTAAAAGAAATGATGGATAAGGGCTATATTCGGCCTAGCGTGTCTCCATGGGGAGCACCAGTCCTGTTTGTGAAAAAGAAGGACGGTACCCTTAGACTATGTATAGATTATAGACAACTCAATAAGGTAACCATAAAGAACAAGTACCCCTTGCCCAGGATCGATGACTTGTTCGACCAATTGGGGGGTGCGTCTAATTTCTCAAAGATTGATTTGAGGTCGGGATACCATCAAGTCCAAATCAAGGGTGAAGACATCCATAAAACTGCCTTCTGAACGAGGTATGGTCACTATGAGTTTGTGGTGGTGCCATTTGGTTTGACCAATGCCCCTGCCACTTTTATGTTCTTGATGAACAATGTACTCAGCAAGTTCCTAGATAAATTTGTGCTTGTTTTTATTGACAATATATTAATTCACTCCAAGAATAGAAAAGAGCATGAGGAGCATCTTAGACTTGTGCTACAAGTGCTAAGAGAACATCAACTCTATGCCAAATTCAGCAAATGTGAATTCTTCCAGAAGGAAATACATTACTTAGGCCATGTTCTCTCCGAAGAAGGAGTAGCGGTAGACCCTGATAAAATCAGGTCTATCATGGAATGGCCTACCCCAAAGGATGTTTCGTATATCATATCCTTTATGGGATTAGCTAGATACTATAGGATATTTATAAAAGGATTCTCCAATATTGGTTTTCCAATCACTTCCCTCCAAAAGAAAGGGACAAAATTCATGTGGACACAGAAATGTGAAGAAAGATTTCAAACCCTGAAACATCTACTAACCCATGCACCTGTGTTGAAGATCGTCGATCCAGAAGCTGACTTCCTCGTGTGCACAGATGCTTGTAAGGAAGGGCTCAGAGGAGTCCTTATGCAGAAAGGAAGTGTGATCTGTTATGAATCTCGAAAATTGAACGAGCATGAAGTCAACTATGTGACCCATGATCTAGAACAGGTTGCCATAGTGCATGCCTTGAAAATGTGGAGGCATTACCTCCTGCGAAGAAAATTTGTACTTATGATAGATCACTATGGATTGCGATACCTGTTTGATCAACCAAAGCTCAATGCTAGACAAGCTAGGTGGATGGCCCTCCTTAGCAAGTTTGATTTTGAAATCAAACACATTAAAGGAAAGGAAAATAGGTCGGTCGATGCCCTTAGCAAAAGTATGAAAACAATTCACCTGACAGCAGTGAGCACCTGCGAGACAGATGTCAAGGAAAGAATCAGAAATGCACAAGAAACAGATCCCTTCGTCTGGACCGTGACCATGTACCTACAGCAAGAACCCGCCAGAGTAAAATATGAAGGCTACCAAAAGACCGAAGGAGGTCTGCTCACTTATAGAAGCAGATTTTATATTCCAAATTGTGACAACTTGAAGAGGTTCATTATGGATGAACTACATAAAAGACCCTACTCGGGTCATCCAGGATACCAGAAAATGATCATTGCCACTAGGAAACAATTTTATTGGCCTGGATTGAAGAAAGACATAGCCGAGTACTTAGCCAAATGCATAGAGTGCCAATAGGTTAAAGTAGAACATCGACACCCAGCAGGATTATTGCAACCTTTACCAATCCCAGCATGGAAATGGGAAATGATCTCCATGGATTTCATCACTAGATTACCAACCTCAACCAAACAGAATGATGCCATTATGGTGGTGGTGGATAAATTGAGCAAGTCTGCTCGCTTCATCCCCATCAAGTCGACCTCCAAGGCAATCGATATCGCCCAGGTATTCATGAAAGAGATATTCATACTACATGGTATGTCGAAAGAGATCGTGTCTGACAGAGACACGAAATTTACTTCCAACTTTTGGAAATCACTGATGGCTAGTTTAGAGACCAAGTTGTTGTTTAGCACCACTTATCACCCTCAAACCGATGGACAGACAAAAAGAGTGAATCAAATACTAGATGATATGTTAAGGATGTATGTAATGCATCAACCCAAGAAGTGGGAAGACTACCTACCACTAGTAGAGTTCACCTACAACAACGGCTACCAAGCATCCTTGAAGATGAGTCCCTTCGAAGCCCTCTATGGTAGACGGTGCAACACTTCAGTCAGCTGGAGTAATCCCGTAAACAGGATTTCTTTTGGACCCGACATGTTGAAAGAAATGGAACAGCAAGTGACTCAGATAAAACAAAACCTGAAGGTCGCCCAGAACCGATAGAAAATTTATGCCGACGAAAAGAGAACTCCAAGAGAGTTCAAGACAGGAGACCATGTATATCTCAGAGTTAGGCCCAGGAAGAGTTCCCTGAAAATGGGAGCTTGTGCCAAGTTGGCACCTCGGTATTGTGGACCCTTTGAGGTTCTAGATAGAGTGGGACCTCTAGCCTATAGGCTAGCACTTCCTCCCACAGTAAAAGCACATAATGTTTTCCATGTTTCATTATTGAAGAAATATGTACATGATGCTAATCATATAATTGACTGGTCTGCGATCCAGGTGGAACTGGAGGGAGAATTTCTACCAGAACCTCAGTGCATACTGGAAAGAAAGGAAACCTTGCTCTGGAACTAAACCATTGCACAGGTCAAGGTGCAGTGGAGACATTTTGGCCCAGATGAGGCTACATGGGAAATGGAGGGATGCCATGAGACAGGCATATCCAATTTTGTTTACTTATGTACATGCATGTCATGTTGATAGATAAGAACATCGAGGATGATGTTCCTTTAAGGGGGAGGGAATTGTAACACCCTGTTTCCCCCAGTTTGTAAAAATAACTATACTGGCCAAGAACTGTGGCAAACTCAAAAATGTGAATGTATGATGTGAATGGACCTTGTGAAAAAGGTCGATGAATGTGAATAATATATTGCAGGACTGATGAGAGGGGATATGCTGAAAAAGAGACCACGATGGCTGAAGAAAGGTGGTGGAAGGAACCTAGAAAGGTGGCGCTAACTTCCACCGAAACCAATACCGTATTTGGACTTCACTGGCCCAGAGAACCAAGAGCGGCTCGCTGGCCCCGAATTAAATGACTCACCAGGATTGGTAGGTAAATGGCTCCTCATGAGTAATGAGGGATGGGGGGGGGGTGAACCGCCCATCTGTAGAGCCATCAGGCCTGACCAGTGCGAGGGAAATCGCGCCACATGCAACCTCACAAGAGGAAAAAGGCGTGAGGGAGAAGCGAGAGGGGGCAGACGCGAGGGAAGGAAGAGAACTCTGGAAAATACAGAGTGAGTGATAGCAGAGAAGGGGGAGAGTAACCCTCGTTCTCGGTCACTGGAAAATAAAGACGTAGTCTCGCAGCATCGCGGTCTCAGCTCAGGGGTGGCTAGTGGTAAATCCTATCGGAATCGTTGAGCCTACGGTTGGGTGGAAACAAGCACCCCTCTCAGCAGTTGCACTCACTTCTGGTGTTATTTCTGATAAGTGTTTTACATATTGCATCTTGAAGTTTATATGCTGACATATATGCTCATAGTCTATGCAGTTTTATGAATGGTTTGAGTATAAGATTGCATGTGTAGTGTTTTGATTCAGAAATGGTGGTTGCATGCTTATAATGGAAGGGCCACATATGGATTATGTTTATAAATAGATTTATATGTATATACGCACAGTGAATCAATTCAGAATTCAAGCCATTTCTTGGGAAATCTATACCCTTATCCATCTCAGGTGATACCCTAGATAAATCTCCCCATAGAGACACCCTTTTTGAAAAGCTCAGAAGAGGTAGCACTTTGTGTGCAAAGACTCTGCAGAGGCGGAGAAGTCGCAGAATCCCTTGAGGATTCGAAGAATAAGTATCGATCAATGGATGAGATCCTGTCGGAAGATATGCAGTCATTCACGACCATTATATTGAAGGAATAAATGAGGGCGTTAAATTCCTTAACCCTTTTTCCTTTATCTTCGCGAGTAGCAAAGAAATCGGGACTATAGATCCCCAAGGTTCGTGAAAGAATCTGGACCGTGGATTCATGTCCAAGCAGCTTAGGAATGACGCAATGGAGAGACAAGTCTGAGCCGTTAGATCTTGGTCTAAACAGTCGACAGACATTGGATCTGTCGAGAGTTGCACGAGGTTTAAACCTCTCATGAAGAACAGCAGAAGCGAAAGTCCCGAGAAGGAGTTCGTATCGGGGTTTCGGCATTCGGGAGTTCAGGAGTCCGGAAGATGAGAGTTCAGGCATTCAACCTTAGAAGTCCCGAAATAGCGAAAGAACTTGAGCCATCCATTGGGGGGAGGACACGTGTTGCGAAATCACCCATATTGGGGATTCGGACATTGGGAGTCATAGAGGGAAGTCTTTCGACTTCACGGGTGGCGAAGTCGCGAGAGAATTCCAACCGTCCATCTAAGGAGGAAAGGCAGCACCTTGTCGTGTACACAAAGCCTGTAGTTATCAGAGAGGTAGAGAAAATCTTTCACGGTTTCAAAGAAGAGAAGCTTGGGAGGGATAGTTCCATTTTGTGCACAAATCCTTAGCTGCAAAGGTCACAAAGGAGAAGAAAAGGCCGAGACCTTTGATACTTAAGAAATCTTCCAAGGAGAAGGAAGAGAAGCACATGTTCAAGGAGGATCTACAACTGTCATTAGATCATCTGGAGCGAAATAGATCTGGGTCATCGAAAAAGTACGTCTAGACGCGTGCAGAAGAGAGCAGAAACATATGGCAGAGAGAGACTTCATGGAGAAGTGCTGAAATGTCATGGGTCGTTTGATCGCACTGAGCTGCGAGGGAGTTAAGCCATAGAAGCAGCCATGGGAGAAGCTATATGGACGGTGGAGACACTTCGAGATAGAAGTGGCGAATAGCTGATAGTCGTTGGATCTTGCAGAGTTGTAAGGCGGTTAGGGTCGGTCCAGTCCCGAAGAGGTCTGAGTTCGAGATCTCGCATCTCGGGGTTTTGCAAGAAGAGAGCGCAAGAGTTGGGTGCTCCAACTCATCAAGTCGCGAAGTGCGAAGTGGCGAGGAGAAAAATCTGAACCGTTGGATCCAGGAACGGGAGGACCGTTGGATCAGAACTCCGTGGAGATATTGTATATCGGGATTTCGGGGGTTCGGAGGTTGGAAGGAATCACTTTCAACCATAGAAGTCGTGAAGTGCCAAGAGCCGAGGCTCGTGAGAACATGTGGCACATCCATCAAGTGGGGCATGCGTGATTGACAAGTGGGCATGCGTCGCCCGGAAAGGAGTCAACACTCTGTTGAATTCTCGCATCTCGAAGATTCACGAGATAGGAGCACGAAGGCTCAACGCTCCAACTCATGAGGTTGCGAGTTGTGAGAAGTGTGAAGAGGAAGTTAACCATTGCTAACTTTCACGTCTCGGGATTTCGGAGAAGAAGAGCATGAAATCTCAATGCTCCAACTCGCGAGGTTGTGAGTTGCGAGAAGTGCGAAGAGGAAGTAAACCATTGCTGACTTTCGCGTCTCAGGATTTCGGAGAAGAAGAGCATGAGAGCTCGACGCTTCAACCTGCGAGGTTCCGAGTAGCGAAAAGTGTCAAAGGGAAGTCATGCATCACATTTCCCCGAATCACAAAAAGTTGATAAGTTCTTGGCTAGCTTAACCACATAGACATGGGACAAGGTCATGTGGACAAGACCCCAAGGGGGAAACCTGCCACTCACTAGCCCTATCGGGGTTCGGCGCTTCGCCGTGTCGGGGTTTGTAGAGTCAAAAGACTCGATGCTCTGGTAGTGTTGAGTCGCGAAGAGTGAAAGAACGCTATACTTGTTCGGCCTGTGATCGCGACCCACGATCACATGGAGGTGGACAAGGAAGGAACTAGACTATGCTAAGACCCCCGTAGGTATTTCAGGAATTCTGATCCTCGAGAATTTGACAAAAAAAATTGTTTTGCTTAGTGGGTATGTGACATAAGCCAACTGAATTTTAACAACATCTTCAGTAAACTTTTGAATCTTACAATAAAATTAAATTTGACAGATCCAATTGTCCAGTTTTTTAGCATTAATCTCTCCATTATACATAGGTAATTCAAATTTAATATCAAGCTTTAAATGAGGCATATTAAGATCAACTTTTGTTTTTTGCTTTTCAAATGGAGAAGGGATAGAACCATCAAGAAAAGATGGAGAAGTTGGTGGGGTTTTAGGGGGTTCCTCACCACCTCCTTCTTTTTTATCTTCTGTATGAGATGGTCCACCTTGTTCACCTTTCTTTCAATCTTGATAGAGCTCCTCTATCATCATTTGCATTCTCATGAAAGCTTTCATAAATTCCCCTTCAGAAGGGATAAAAGAAGTTGCTTCTTCTCCTTTTGGTGAAGACATCCTTCCCCTTCTTGAACCAATCTCTGGATCAAATTCTTCAAGTTCTCCTTCACCACGTTGAAGCTTGGATCTTGTTAACATCAACTCACAAAGCAAATGATTAACCTCGCTCTGATACCAACTTGATCTAAAATTTAACTTGATCTAAAATTCAAGATATTTTAACCATTATTTGCATGTGAATTTTTAATTGTTAACCATCTTTGTAATGCAAAATTAAAGAACATCCATCAAGCACATGAGCACATAAACATGTAAGAAAACCATCTATGAACAAGAATTGGTAATGGAGTTCACCAGACTTCCTGGCTACGTCTCCGGGTCCACTCCAACAGTGAGACCACTCTTTAATTAATCTCAAATGCTTAAAAATTACAAAGAAAAGGCTTACATAAGAGCTCCCAAAAACCAACTTTTTGATCTGCAATTCTGGGCAGAAATAGACATCATAGGTGGTTGGAAAACGTGCAACTTATGACTGTAAACTCAAGTATGCTTGGCTCGCTCAAATGGGCTCTGGAGACACTTTTCTGTTCAGCTACTCTGATGGTGAAACAGCTAGCATATTCGAAATCCTCTCGAAATCCTGCAACTTTTGAGTATAAAGTCGATCTATTTCTGAGCAGGTCGCCTGGAACACCTCCTGGCACGGATTCCAATGTAGTCTCTGCCTGTCAGATCCATACAGTGTCAAAAAGCATGCCAACTCCTCTTCTGGAGGTACTTTTATGTTTGGTTACTCTGATGAAGAAACAGAGAGAATATTAGGAATCCTCTCGAAATTCTTCAACTTTTGAGTATAAAGTCGATCTATTTCTAAGCATGTCGCCTGGGACACCTCCTGGCACGGATCTCGGTGTAGTCTCTACCTGTCAGATCCTTACAGTGTCTAAAAAAATACCAACTCCTCTTCTGGAGGCACTTTTCTGTTCAGCGACTCTGATGAAGAAACAGAGAGCATATTCGGAATCCTCTCGAAATTCTTCAACTTTTGAGTATAAAGTCGATCTATTTCTGAGTAGGTCACATGGGACACCTCCTGGCATGGATCCCAATGCACTCTCTGCCAACTCCCCCTACCTTGGTTTGTGTGCCCAGCTAAATAATCAGAACCGCTAACCAGTTCGCCAAACTTAACGAACCTCCTCCAGATTTGGCGATAACCGCCAGATTTGGTGGAAATCTACCAGATTTGGATGGATCCACCAAACTCTTGGCTTCTAGAAGGTGACACGTGTCATGCTGATGTTAGTATCCATACTGCTGACGTCATCAGTGTGGCCTATTGACTGTTTGAATTTTAATCACTGTTTTCGAAAAACTTCAGAGTGTCATAACTTCTTCATACGAGCTTCGTTTGAGAAAGTTAATATATGGTCAGAATTGGAAGAACAAGTCGGACGCAATGGCGTTGGTTTAATCCAATTATGAGAACTTTGATTTTTTGAGCATTTTCTGAGCCTAGGGACCCTTCTGAGACCTCTGGGTCATTCCTAGATCCTCCTTTTCTGCATTTGAGTATTTTCGAGCAATTTTGGATCCACCTGGATCACATCTTGACTCATCTAAGAAGATTTATGATGCCCTAACTAACCTCTTCTCAGTCATAAACATTGGACAAGTAATGAGTCTAAAGAATGATCTTCATGACATGAAAATGAATGATGATGACAACATAACATCATGCATTGTGAGAATCTCTTAGTTAAGAGATCAAGTACAAGCTATTGAAGAAATATTTTTAGAGAAGGAACTGGTAAATATAGTACTCAATGGTCTTCCCAAGACATAGGATGCATTTTCTGCAAGCATGAATATAAGAAATGATTATCCCACGTTTGAAGAACTTTGGACTTGTTGTGCACAAGAAGAATCAAGGATTAATGCAAAATAGAAACCCCAAAAGAAATATGATGATCAATTTATCATAGCAAGGTTCAAGAACTTTAGGAATAAGAAGAAGTTTGGCTCAAGGAAGAAACCAAATCAAGAAAAGGATATGTGAAAGATACAATTATTCAACTATCAAAAATATGGCCACTGCAGGAACCATTGTCCCGAGTTAAGGAAAAGGAAGGAAACAGACGAAGCAACAGTTGTCGAAGAAAAGGAACCCTCAAATAAAGTCAAGCGGGTTAAAACAAACTTCTTCTTCTAAGACAATGTAACTCTTGTATATATCATGTTTACATAGTTCATGTACATATCATGCATATCTATTTCTTAGAAGAAAATATGTTCAAGGAAAACAATACCTATGGAAGAATAAAATGATAAGGATTGTTATTATGATGACTACAAGTCAAGCAATACACATGAAAAAGATGAAGTATGTTGACAATGTTTGGCAAAAATTCTTATGGAAGCTATTATATAAGTAACAACTACTAGATAAGCCAAAATCAGAATCAAACCTGAAGAGACCCAAAAGAAGTCAAAACAGAAAGAAGTCAGCAATCGAGAGGAAATTGGAAAAAGACCTATGACACTTTGCAAAAGGCAATAAGGATGCAGACATAAGCGTGGACTATCTTAGACGAAGGGAGTTGTCTACAGAATTCCAAAAGAAGAGAATGTATTTATGTATGAAGCAAGAATTAGGAGGGATCTAATCCTAAATAATATGATCCATTGAGGATTATGAAGTATCTATCCATGTTCCCATTGAAAGTAGCAGCCATGAAAAGAAGCATGTGTTGAGTGTGACTTTAGAAGAAGTATTCTTTGAAAAGAAGACTTAAGGTATCCTTGGTTGTCCATGTACATCCATGATCCTATGATGAAAGGAAAAAGTTGGAATCTTCAGGGCATTGAATCTATAGAAAACTCCATGGACCCAAGAGCTAAAAAGAAACATGAGGAAGAACATGAAGATTCCAAGAGAGAAAGAAAATCCAGAACAACCAGTTATTATACCAAGAATCACAAGACTGCCAGCTTGGTTTGAACCCACTAGAAGCAATCAATAAGAAGAAGTGGAAGTTATGATGAAGAACAATATATGTAAGAAATTGTGAAAAGGGGTTATGAATGGAGGCATTGTGACATTCATAACTAGAGGTTCTTCGAGAAGGAGGAGAAGACTATGATAACAACTTGTTCCCTTAAACCAAATATACCTCTATCTGAGCTATTATATCTCTTGCAATATCCATGGATTGAAGTTTACATCAGTTGGTTGTAAAATATTTTTCTCCCAGGAGAGCATTTGAGGAAGAAGCTTATGTAAAGCAATCTCAAAGTCTTGAGGTATACCAGAAAGAGGCTCATGTATGCAGATATAAGAAGACCTTGTACGTATTCAAACAAATTGATACAGAGTATCTCATATACAACAGAAGCGTGGTGAAAAAAAAATTATGACATAGATAGCGTATCAGAATAGTTACTCAGAAGTCTAGCATGATGGATTGTTAATCCATAGAAAACTCTCATGATGACAGAAGAAGTACTACTTGAATATGTTTCAGTTTGAGCCTTGCCACGATGTCATGAGCTAGCAGAAAAAAGAGGTGTTGAATTCAACCATGATATATTGTAATGATCATAGCTATATTAAGCCTTCAGAGAAAACCAGTGTTCCATGACAGAGCAAAGTACATTGAGATCAAGCATTACATTCTCCATGATGAAGTCCAAAAAAGAGAAGTGGTTCTCCAATATATCTCCACGGATGAGCAGATAGAAAATATTTTGGTAAAGCCTCTGTCCAAGATGAAAAAGATTGTGTACTTAAGAAACATGTTGGGGCTCGTGGAGACAACATCCTTATTGAAAAAGGAAGAGATTACTCCCAGGTTGGGAGGGAGCACTGATGTGTTATTGATTAATGGACAATCATTTTTCAGTTCGAAAAATGGTCCAGGATGAGAAGTTCCTTTCCAGTTCGGAAAGTGGTTTGATATTTCAGACGGACGGGCATTTTCCTATTCAAAAAACGGTCCAGATCGGACAGTCATTTTCATAATGAAAATGCTCTGATATATTGTTGACGTACCACAGGCAGTGATTCCCCTTGTGGCAAGTGTGGGGGAATGGTCTAGGGAAGTCATAGTTCTTGGAAGTCACTCTCAGTAGTGGTCAAGTAGAATGGTCTGCCTCATCGGGCAGTCATTCTTTCAAAGTTCACAGTTGTGAGCAGTTTCGAAGAATAGTTTGTTTTGGAGGTTGGTACAAGATAGTCATTTCCTTAGGAAATGGTTCGGACAGTCATTCTCTAGGGAAGACTTGTTCTCTCCAGGTTGCACTATGTTTAGTGTCGAAGGAATGGCCCAGTTAGGTGAATGGTCCAAGTTCAGCAATCATGGACAGGCATTCCCTAGAGCAGACTCGTTCTCTCCAGGTTGCATTATGATTAGTGCCGAAGGAATGGTCCAGGATAAAAAAATCAGGGACATTTATTCTACTATGCTTGAGAAGAATAGTCGAGATAGTCCATGGATGATGTTTTACTTTCTGAGGGAATATGCTCTTTGTAACATCCCCGACCATCAACCCCACTATCGAGAAACGCTGCTACGCGGAACATTCACGTACATACATATACNATATATATATATATATATATATATATATATATATATATATATATATAACATGCATATTTAATGAAATTTAAACAAACAATACAAAGTAACCGCAAAATTACTGCTAACATACAGAATTAATGGAAAATAACCGTAATTCATACTTGCAACGGAATACATGATAACATTTCAAAGACACAGACATGCATCACATATAAATTAAGTAAAAATATTGATACTTATTTTTAAACTGTAGTAATTCCACCACCTACGTGCAGACCTTCCACGAACCTCCTAGCCTTAGACCACATTGCTCATCACACTCAGCAGTGGGTCACCCCCGAGATGGGACTAAGCTCCACCTAAGGCAAGGGAATCCTAGACTAGGCTGAGGTTACAGGAAAATTGCACAATGCAACTAGAAGGATTCTCTCCAGGAGCCTTCTTACGCCCACTACTCACGGACTCTCATTCCCCACATGCATGTTCCACCCGGGAGTATACACCTTCACAAGAATAGTTCATCGGTTACTTCACCTCCCTCTCTAGGTCTCAGAAACAAATTGGATTAGGAATTCTCAGAGCTTCGTAGCTAGTGTTGGAATCTCTCTAGGAGAAAACCACTTCCCAGTAGACTCTCTCACCTGGAGAGAGTTGCTCACAGGCCTGACAACCCGCTTCTTCAGCACACTCCTCGACTCAGGTCTAGCCAGGTGAGGACAATAGCTATGGTTCAACAACCATTCACATAGGGATGACAGTAGCAACAACATATGGGCATGGCACCGTAGGCGGCAACAACTGATGCTAAAACATGGCACGACTAAGGCGATTACCCAAGTGTCGGGTTCCTCATAAAACACAGAACGACTCATGGATTTTGGGTTTCAGGATGCGTGGTTGTGTCGAGGTTCCACGCAGAGGCAAAATGGTTCAAACGGAGGATCAGTCCATGGGTTTTTCCCACTGGTTTCAAGGTGCGGGGCAAGAAAAACGCAGAGGTTGATCACAGAGATCCCACGGTTTCAGACGGAGCATAGGGAAACTGACAGAATGAACAACCTTCCCATGAGGGTTTCCTTTAGTGTGTGTGTGTGTATGCAGACACAAACACAGAGGCAACACAGTTCAGACGCCACTGATCCCAGCAAAATCAGGCGGAGAATGACAAAATGGAAGAGCGAACCCCCCAACACAGCTGACGCTTCAGCTTTTAACTGCATGTGCCAAGGTTGACACGTATGTGTTATATTATTTGGATGTGTGTGTGTGGGTGCATCAGATATGTCAACTGCGTCGGACGATCCCTCCTTTTTGCTATTTTTAGTGGATTTTGCTATTTTTAACGGATTACTAAAAATAATCCTAGTTTTAGGGATTAGGGTTTTGGTATCTACGGAATACCTAAAAACATTTTGTATATTGTATAGTGAAAGGTGAAATTCGATATAATTAATATAAGAAAGGTTTTCTTGGTTGAAGGTTTCCAGTATAAAATATATGTGTACTATGTGTATGAGCCATTGATTAAATTCGGTTTTTCTTAAGAATATATATGCATTGCTTTACTTCACAGGTTTAAAACTTACATGTGGTATCAGAGCTCATTTTTGGATTCAAAGGGACGCCTTTGTTGTTGAGGGTTTAGCTCAGTCTTGATAGATCAAGTTTATATTGGGTCTATGATAAACCTGGGTTTAGTGGGAGCTTTTGCAGTGGTGATTTGAGTGCAAAAAGAGGAATGGCAAGATCTTCTAAAATCGAGATAGAGAAGTTCAATGGTAAAAAATTTGAGCTATGGAAGTTGAAGATGGAGGACCTTCTTGTAGACAAAGAAAAATGGATCGTTGTGGATCCTGGTACACAGCCTACTAGTACAATGTCTACTAGCAAACAGGCTACTGGTACACAACCTACCAGTACACAAACTACCAGTACACCACCTACTGGTATGTCAAAGAAATATTGGGAGAAGTTGGACAGAAGAGCAATGAGTACTATTTGACTCTGCCTGGCAGATTCGGTGTTGTTGAATGTCTCAGGAGAATCTACAGCCAAGGAACTATGGGATAAGTTGGGGAATTTGTATCAATCAAAGTCCCTTAAACAAGTTGAATCTTCAAAAGAAGTTGTATCATCTTAGGATGGAAGATGGAGATTCTGTGATAGAACATCTAAATGCCTTTAATACTTTGGTAAGTCAACTTGGCTCTATTAATATTATGATTGCAGAAGAAGATAAGTGTATTACTTTGTTATGTTATTTGCCAGACTCTTGGGATAATCTGGTTGTAGCAATAGGTAGTACCACTCAATCTACATTGAAGTATGAGGATGTAGTTGCATCCTTGTTATCTGAAGAGATGAGGCGAAAAATCATGGATGGTCACATCACAGATGCTTTATTTGTAAGAGGGTGTACCCAAGACAGGAACCCTGGTAAGCCTTCGGGGTGGAGATCTAAATCTCCAGGAAAATCTTTGAGGAAATGTTGGAAGTGTGGTAAAACAGGGCATTATAAGAAAGATTGCAAGTCCAAGAAGATTGAAAAACCAAAGGGATCTGATAGTACCTCTTCCACAGAGGCGAAAACCTCCACTGAAGAAGGAGGTGATTTTTACCTGGCATCTACAAGTACACATGAAGACCGTGATGTATGGTTGATCGACTCAGGTGCGTCATACCATATGACTCCTCATAGGGAGTGGTTCTCTGAATATGAAAAATATGATGGTGGTGATGTATTCCTGGGAGATGATTCGACAGCAAAAATCTTGGGACGTGGAAGGGTTAAGTTTCTACTAAAAGATGGAAGGATTAGAACACTCCCTGGGGTTCTACACATTCCAAAACTTGCCAGGAGCCTAATATCTGTAAGCAAGTTGGATGATACAGGAGTGGATACTGTATTTGGAAAGAACACTTGCAAGATGGTATGAGGGGCAATGGTGTTGATGAGGGGAGTTCGGTGTGGAAATCTATACAAGTTGTTGGGAAGCACTTATACTAATGGGTGTAACAGTTATGTTGTCCTTGAGCAGAAAAATAAAGAAGAAAAGACCAATATCATCCCTGAAAAGAAGACCATATTGTGGCATCAAAGGCTAGGGCATATTGGAGAAAAGGGCCTTCGAACACTACACGGTAAGGCATGGTTGGAGGTATGTCTAATTGCACTCTAGATTTTGATTTCTATGAACATTGCATATATGGTAAACAGAATCGAGTAAGATTCCCATCTGGTGCTACAAGAGAAAAAGGGATCTTAGAATTCATACACAGTGATGTGTTTGGACCTATTCATGTTCCATCCCTAGGTAAATCTGTGTATTATGTTTCATTCATAAATGATTTTTCAAGGAACACATGGATTTATTTTCTTAGAAAGAAATCTGAGGTATTTGATAAGTTTAAAGAGTTTAAGATTGTGGTAGAAAATCAGATAGAGAAGAAAATAAAGGTATTGAGAACAGATAATGGTGAAGAATTCTGCGGAAATGAAGTCGAAGAATTATGTAATAAGTGTGGTATAGCAAGGCAAAAAACTACTCCATACACTCCTCAGCAGAATGGATTTGCATAAATGATGAACAGGACACTGATGGAAAAAGCAAGAAGCATGCTCAGCGGTGTCGGGTTAGGACAAGAATTCTAGGCAGAGGTAGTGGGTACAGAATGTTACCTGGTCAATCGATCACCTTCATCAGCGTTGGATGGTAAAACTCCATATGAGGTATGGTCTGGAAAGAAAACCTCTCTTCAACATATTAGAGTGTTTGGTTGTGATGCTTATGTACATGTCCCAAAGGAAAATAGAAGTAAGTTGGATAAAAAGGTTGAAAAGTGTATCTTTATTGGTTATAAAGATGGTGTGAAAGGTTATAAGCTTTGGAACCCAGAAACCAAGAAAATTGTTTACAGTCGAGATGTTGTTTTCAGAGAGGTAAAAGATGTGTCCAAATAGGAATTCCTACCAATGGAAGACAAACCTGAGAAAATAGAGCTTGAGTTGGATGATGCAAAATCTGAATCATCTGAAGAAGAGGAAGAAGAAGAAGAACCTCATACCCCAGTATTGAGGAGATCAGTGAGAGATAGAAGGAAACCAGAAAGGTATAGTCCACCTGATTTTCATTCCAATTTTTCTTTATCTATTATTGATGATGATCCCAGAACTGTCAAGGAAGAAGTGAATTCAGAGGATAGTAAACTCTGGAAGAAGGCCATGGTTGAATAAATGGATGCCTTGGATAAGAATGAGGCATGGGATATAGTTGAGTTGCCAGCTGGAAGAAAATCGGTTGGTAGAAAATGGTTGTTCAAGAAGAAGTTTAATGCAAAAGGTAATGTGGAGAAATACAAAGCTCGATTAGTAGCAAAAGGTTATTCTCAGGTAGAAGGAATTGACATTGGTGAGATTTTTTCTCCTGTTGCTAAGTTAACTTCTATTAGATTTATTTTATCTATCGTTGTTGCTTTTGATCTTGAAGTGGAATAGATGGATGTGAAGACAGCATTCCTACATGGGGATCTGGAAGAAGAAATCTACATGAAGCAGCCAGAAGATTTTGCAGTGAAGGGAAAGAAAGAGTTGGTCTGTAAGCTAAAGAAGTCACTATATGGTCTGAAGCAATCACCTAGGATGTGGTACCAAAATTTTGACACATACATCCTTGGATTGGGATTTGTAAGAAGCAGGGCTGATCACTGTGTATATTCCAAGCAGGTTGTTAATCACTTCATTTATGTAGTGTTGTATGTTGATGACATATTGTTGGTAGGAAATAACATGGATGTTATCAAGGAAGTGAAATCGCAGCTATCCTCCAAATTTGACATGAAGGATCTCGGTGCTGCTAACTTCATTCTAGAAATGGAGATTAAAAGAGATCATGCAAACATGAAACTTTGGTTGAATCAAAGAAAATATGTTGAGACAATATTACAAAGGTTTAATATGCATGGAAGTAAACCGGTCAAGGTTCCTATTCCTATAGGTGTAAAGTTATCTGTAGATCAGTGTCCCAAGACATAGGAAGAAGAAGAGGACATGTCCCATGTTTCGTATGCCAGTGTAGTTGGCAGTTTGATGTATGCAATGGTCTGTACTAGACCAGACATTGCACATGCAGTGGGAGTTTTGAGCAGGTATATGTCAAAACCAGAGAAGGAGCATTGGACAATAGTAAAGAGGGTCTTCAGGTATCTACGTGGCACTACCAGTTATGGATTGTGCTACCAAGGAAGACCAGGATTGGACAGAGTGCTGGACATACATGGATTTGTTGATGCAGACTAGGCTAGATATATAGAATGCAGAAGATCTACAAGTGGGTATGTGTTTAACCTATTTGGAGGAGCAATCAGTTGGATGAGCAAAAGACAGGTTGTAGTGGCACTCTCAACTACAGAAGTTGAATACATGGCAGACACTCATGCAATCAAGGAAGCAGTATGGTTACAAAGATTGTGTTCAGGTATTGGGTTGGTACAACAAGCAGTGAGATTAGATTGCGACAGTCAGAGTGAAATCTTCCTGGAAAAGAACCCATCTTATCATTCGAAGACAAAGCATATTGATGTTCAGTATCACTTTGTTAGAGACATGGTTAAGGAAAAGAAGGTGTTGTTGGAAAAGGTTGACACTTTAAAGAATGTTGCAGATTCATTGACAAAGTCTATGAGAACAGAAAAGTCCTCCTGGTGTAGAGTAACAATGGTCATTGTTTCCCTGGATTGTTGACTATATAATCCCCTAGACCCCTGGATGCAAAGAAAACAACAAGTGGGAGAATGTTGGGTATGTGTTATATTCTTTGCATGTGTGTGTGTGGGAATGTTAGATATGACAACTGCGTCTGACAATCCCTCTTAGTAGTGCTTTGTTTGTGTCGTGTGTGCCAAGTGCTTTTATAGGGGGGGGGCAGGTATGCCCCCCTCTAGTTACGCGCAGCGTTCAGGGTAGCGCCCCAAAATTTATTTTTGGGCGGTTTTTGCTATTTTTAGCGGTTTACTAAAAATAATCCTGGTTTTAGAGATTAGGGTTTTGGTATCTACGGAATACCTAAAAACATTGTATATATTGTATAGTGAAAGGTGAAATTCGATATAACGAATATAAGAAAGGTTTTCCCGGTTGAGGGTTTCAGGTATAAAATATCTGTGTACTTTGTGTATGAGCCATTGATTAAATTATGTTTTTCTTAAGAATCTATATGCATTTCTTTACTTCACAAGTTTAAAAATTACAGTATGCAGACACAAACGCAGAGGCAACATGGTTCAGACGCCCCCGATCCCAGCGAAATCAGGTAGAGAATGAAAAAATGGAAGAGCGAACCCCCCAACACAACTCACGCTTCAGCTTTTAACTGCTTGCACCCAGGTTGACACTTTTCTTCCTAGAGCTCCATGTGTTCCCTTTTGCACACCTTTCCTTTCCCAAGACTTAGGATAAAAACATGTCTTTCACACATCTTTCAAATAATAATAAATTATTATTCTCAAGGACTTATGCCCCTAAGATTAACCCCTCTTTCCAACCTTTCAGCCCCCTTTCCCTTAACCACCTTGTGGAATATTAGTCCCCCATCACTCTTTCATCATGGTCGGTCTTCACGCAGTGATGTTTATATTTTATTAATGATCTGCATAATTACATATACAAAATCAGGCTCCTGGCCTTTAACACCTAGGCTCTCCGACCTAGTAAACACATAAGCCCACCAGCTTATAAACACTTAGCTCACCAGCCTACAAAACATGTATACAATTTATAAATACAATTGGGGCTCATCCTTGTGGATATTACAATCCCCTCCCCTTATTTTTGCATTGTCCTCGGTGCAACTTTTACACAGCATCAGCAAGATTTCCCAAAATCTTCAAAAGATGCGGGTATTATGCCTACATAGCATCCTCATGCTCCCATGTCACGTCCTCAAGACCGTACCAGGTCCATTGAAACTTTGATACAGATGGATATCAGTGGCCATCCACCTTTTCCAACTAGCTCAAAACAGTTTTCTGACAATTTTGGCAATTTACTACTTTTAGCAGTTTTAACTTCTGGGGCCATTTTGAGGGCCTCAATGAAGGTTTTTAAGGATTGAGATTCTCAATAATAACCAAAGGAATCACTGAGCCCCAAAAATTAATCTCCTTGAATATACCTTTCCAACGGGCTATCACATGCCTAAAATGGAGATCGTATCCAAAAGTTATGACCTCGGGAAGTTGATGTACTAACTTACCCAAACAGGGCCCACATGACTTTTGGCGCTTCATCTCCTAGGGTTAGGTTTTTGGATGTCTAGGGTTTTGGGCATTCTTGATTATTGTAAAAATGCCTTCAGAGCCTCATTGTAATTTTCTTCTTGCAAATGCGTGTAACCATCACATCTCTTCTCAGAGATAAGCCGCCACCATTCCAGCAAGCTTGTTTCCGTTGCATTTTACAGTTTCAGCTTATTTCGTTATTGAATAGAAAACCAGTTTTACTGTATCTCTATTATTTTGTGTTAAGCACCTGTTAATAATCTGTATTCATTTCATTCTACTCATAAAATTTGGATCAATGGTATCAGAGCGATCTACTCATTGTCGTCTTAATGCATGTCCCCAATGAGGTCGGAGTACAAAGAGTTGGGTCTCGAGCTTGTTTCTCTTGAGGACAGAAGCTCTCGCATGCCCAAGCGACCTCTCATGGAAGGAGAAAATAAATATGATAGGACAAGAGATCCTTTCAAACTTTTGATTGAGGAAGCCCTCAATCAACAGAGGAACGAGATCCTTCAGCGGCTACCAACAGGCGACGCATCTTCGAATGGAGGCGCCACCCCCTTCAAGGTACAAATAAACTTCTATATTCCTATATTTGAAGGTTAGATAGACACAAATGTTGTAGACAAGTGGTTGAATCTACTAGAAGGGTATTTTTATGTCCATAACTTTTCGAATAGAGAAAATATTACTTTTGCACTCCTCAAAGCTATTCCCCATGTCAAAGATTGGTGGGAAACTTTCTGTGAGCAAAAGGAAACAGAGGAAACCTCATTATTTTCAGTCATGGCCACCTGGGAATCCTTTAGGGATGTTATTAAGGAACAATACTACCCTATCGGAAGTTATGACGACCTGTATACCAAATGGACCACATTGTGACAAGAAAGAGACCAAGTAGTGCCAGATTTCACAAATATCTTCCATACCTTGCACACCAAGTTGGGTATCAAAGATTCGGAGCGACATCTAGTGCTCAAGTATCTTGGTGCTCTGCATAGATACATCCATACCAAAATGGAAATTCTGGACATCTCATCCTTGGGCATGGCCTACCGATATGTCGTCAAAATCGAGCAGAATCTTAAACAAAAGACGCTGCAATTTGGGCCTTGGAACCCCTCACAAAAAAATCCAAGAAAGGGCGACCCCAACCCATAGAACAAAGGACATAGAAAATATGGATAGTATGAGGACAACCAATCCAAGCCTCAAGCAAAGAAGGACACCGGAAAGATGAAGAAAGATACTGGGAAGTGGTGCGACTTCCATAAGAGCCCTTGGCATAACACTGTTGATTGTCGCTCAAAGCAGTCGCTGGTGGCCGAAGTGAAAGCCTCTGAATTAGATGTGGATTCTGACTCTGAGCCAGAACTAGAAAGGGGAATATGGATCATTGACACGGAACCCAATGCCACCGTTGCTACCACCAAGCTCCAGCCTAGTGAACCAGATGAGCCAGAAGAAGGAGAGAATCTATTCCATTCTCAGATGTGGGTAAAAGGCACCCTACTGCACTTCATCATTGATAGCGGTAGCCAGAAGAACCTCATCTCAGTAGAGGTCATCAAGTGATTGTCCCTGCCAACAACATCGCACCCACAAACGCAGAGTCAACACGGTTCAGACACCCTCGATCCCAGCGAAATCAGGCAGAGAATGACAGAATGGAAGAGCAAACCCCCCAACATAGTTGACGCTTCAACTTTTAACTACATGCACCCAGGTCAACACTTTTCTTCTTGGAGCTCCATGCGTTCCCTTTTGCACACGTAGCCTCTCCCAGGACTTAGGATAAAAATATGTCTTTCACACATCTTTGGAATAATAATAAATTATTATTCTCAAGGACTTATGCCCCTAAGCTTAGCCCCTCTTTCCAACCTTTCAGCCCCCTTTCCCTTACACACCTTGTGAAACCTTAGTCCCCCATCACTCTTTCTTTGTGGCCGGTCTACACGCAGTGATGTTTATATTTTATTAATGATCTGCATAATTACATATACAAAATCAAGCTCCTGTCCTTTAACACCTAGGCTCTCCGGCCTAATAAACACATAAGCCCACCAGCTTATCAACACTCATCTCAATAGCCTACAAAACATGTTTACAAATTATAAATACAATTGGGGCTCATCCTTGTGGATATTACAATCCCCTCCCCTTATTTTTGCATTGTCCTCGGTGCAACTTTTACAGAGCATCAGCAAGATTTCCCAAAATCTTCAAAAGATGCGGGTATTCTGCCCACATAGCATCCTCATGCTCCCATGTCACATCCTCAGGACCGTACCATGTCCATTATACCTTTGATCCATATGGATATCAGTGGCCACCCACCTTTTCCAACTAGCTTAAAATAGTTTTCTGACAATTTTGGCAATTTACTATTTTTAGCAGTTTTAACTTCAGGGGCCATTTTGAGGGCCTAAATGAAGGTTTTCGGGATCAAAATTCTCAATGATACCTAAAGGCATCATTGAGCCCCCAAAATGAATCTCATCGATGATACCTTTTCAACGGGCTATCACACTCCTAAAACGAAGATCGAATGCAAAAGTTACGACCCCGGGAAGTTGATGTACTAACTTACCCAAATGGGGCCCACATAGCTTTTGGCGCTTCATCTCCTAGGGTTAGGTTTTTGGATGTCTAGGGTTTTGGGCATTCTTGCTTATTGTAAAAAGGCCTTCAGAGCCTCATTGTAATCTGCTTCTTGCGAATGCGTGCAGCCATCACATATCTTCTCAGAGATAAGCCGCCACCATTCCAGCAAGCTTGTTTCCACTGCATTTTACAATTTCAGCTTATTTCGTTATTGAATAGAAAACCAGTTTTATTGTATCTCTGTTATTTTGTGTTAAGCACCTGTTAATAATCTATATTAATTTCATTTTTCTCATAAAATTTGGATCAGTGGTATCAGAGCGGTCTGCTCCTTGTCATCTTAAAGCATGTCCCCAACGAGCTCAGAGTACAAAGAGTTGGGTCTCGATCTTGTTTCTCTTGAGGACAAAAGCTCTTGCATGCCCAAGTGACCTCTCATGGTAGGAGAAAAGAAATATGACAGGACAAGAGATCCTTTCAAACTGTTGATTGAGGAAGCCCTCAATCAACAGAGGAACGAGATGATGGATAGTTTTGCACAAATCCTTCAGCGGCTACCAACAGGCGACGCATATTCTTCGAACGGAGGCACTGCCCCCTTCAAGGTACAAATAAACTTCAATATTCCTATATTTGAAGGTCAGATAGACGCAGATGTTGTAGATAAGTGGTTGAATCTACTAGAAGGGTATTTTTCTGTCCATAACTTTTCGAATAAAGAAAAGATTACTTTTGTGCTCCTCAAAGTCGTTCCTCATGTCAAAGATTGGTGGGAAACTTTATGTGAGCTAAAGGAAATAGAGGAAACCTTATTATTTTCAGTCACGGCCACATGGGAATCCTTCATGGATTCTATTAAGGAACAATACTACCCCATTGGAAGTTATGACGACCTATATACCAAATGGACCACACTGCGACAAGAAAGAGACCAAGTAGTGCTAGATTTCACAAATATATTCCATACCTTGCGCACCAAGTTGGGTATCAAATATTCAGAGAGACATCTGGTGCTCAAGTATCGCGGTGCTCTGCATAGATATATCCAGACCAAAATGAAATTTCTGGACATCTCATCCTTGGGCACGACCTACCGATATGTCATCAAAATCGAGCAGAAGCTCAAACAAAAGACGCAGCAATTTGGGCCTCAGAACCCCTCACAACAAAAGCCAGGAAAGGGTGACCCCAACCCACAGAACAAAGGATAGAGAAAATATGGATAGTATCAGGACAACCAGTCCAAGCCGCAAGTAAAGAAGGACACCAAAAAGACAAAGAAAGATACTGGGAAGTGGTGCGACTTCCATAAGAGCCCTTGGCATAACACTTGTTAAGCCCTAATATTGTCTCATTACCCCTTAATTGGGGCATATTACATTAGTAATGTTATTTTATTTATGTCGGCTTTATTCCATTAGTTGTAATTATACCTCCTAGTCTCCTATATACACCAAGGAGACATTTTCATATGGAATCATCTTGTACTTGAACATTTATGTGGGGTAAGAGGAGGTTTCCCACTCGAAGAGGCTTAGTATCTGAAATTATCTCTTTTCGAGGCATTGAGTACTTATTCTGAGGTTTTTCTATGATATATTGATATTTGGTTCTTAACATATGGTACCAGAGCTCAAGGTCTTGGGGTTTCGCTGCTACATCTGAGACACCGTGGCATTTTCGATATAACTTGTTTTCTACAACGATTCAGAAGGAATAGCTTGGAGGATGTTTAGTAGATGGATCAAGGTATGATGGGTTAAAATTTCATCTCCTAAGGCCTTATAATTTTGGAGGTGCAGCCTTTGTAAGATAGGGTTCCAGAATCATCCTGAATTGATTCATTGCGGAATTTTTGCTATAAAATATTTTCTGTAATGTTTCAGACCCTAAAATCCAGAGGATATTCACAAAAATTAGTAAGGTATCTTTGGTAGCAATTTCATCTTCTGGGTCGTCTTAAATTGGTATATACACCTTGTGGAAGATAGGGCATCTGACTAGTCCTATTGATTAGTCTCAAGCAGGTGTTCTGGGTAAAACAATCATAACTTCTTCCTAGAGTATCCAAATTGGGTGAGACTAGTTGCATTGGATAGTGGAAAGCCTGTAGTAGTTCTGGTGTGATTTTCAGAATTTTATATCAATTATTTTGTGCGGGGAACACTATACAAGTGAGATCTCCTAGAAAGGCAAAAAATCAGCAAGTTGTGGGGAAGTTACCGTAAATTCCACTTGGCACATCCAATTTTTATCGGACCTATGGCATTGAAGAGAAGAAATATCAAAGACCTACAAAAAATAAAATTTCATTATCAGAAGGGCCAAAATTTTGGAGATACAATAAAAGGAAGATTTTCTATCAAAACCACCTCAAAATCAAGGTTTGAAGTGATACTTGGCCAACATACCACCAAAAAAGGAAACTTCTACACCAAATAAGTGTTGGTAAATGTTTACCAAGTAGTTTACCAAGTAGCGTATGCTTGTCATTGATGGCAAGAACAGCAGTGGAGACGGTAGAATAAGAAGGATAAAAATCCCTTGGGGATTCAGACGTGAAAGCTCAGGAGGAACAGCGTTGAAGAAAACG
>ML814736.1:95954-157659 GCA_009831015.1 Picea engelmannii | reverse complement strand
ATATTACATTAGTAATGTTATTTTATTTATGTCGGCTTTATTCCATTAGTTGTAATTATACCTCCTAGTCTCCTATATATACGAAGGAGACATTTTCATTTGGAATCATCTTGTACTTGAACATTTATGTGGGGTAAAAGGAGTTTTCCCCCTCGAAGAGGCTTATTATCTAAAATTCTCTCTTTTCAAGGCGTTGAGTACTTGTTCTGAGGTTTTTCTATGCTATATTGATGTTTGGTTCTTAACAACACTGTTGGCTACCGCTCAAAGCAGTCATTGGTGGCCAAAATGAAAGCCTCTGAATCATATGTGGATTCTGACTCTAAGCCAAAACTAGAAAGGGGAAGACGGATCATTGACGTGTAACCCAGTGCCACCATTACTACCACCAAGCTCCAACCTGATGAACTAGACGAGCCAAAATAAGGAGAGTGCCTCTTCCATTCACAGATGTGGGTAAAAGGCACCCCATTGCACTTCATTGTTGATAGCGGTATCCAGAAGAACCTCATCTCAACAGAGGTCATCAAGCGACTGGCCCTGCCAACAGCATCGCACCCACAACCCTACACCATTGGATGGCTCCGCCAAGGAAGCGATCTTTGTGTCAGCCAACAGTGTCGACTCTCGTACAACATCAAGCCCTTCAAAGACGAGGTATTGTGTGATGTTGCTCCTCTCGAAGTTTGTGATGTTCTTTTGGGCCAACCTTATTTATGGAAACGTCATGTTTTATATGAGTCTAGGCCTCGTAGTGTTATTATTACTTTGAACAGAAAATTGTACAAGATACCCGAGGCAGTCCCACCTAGTGTTATTTCCTTGATCTCTGCTAAGAAATGCAGGAAGGTCATCTCTCATATGGGGAAGTTTGTCTTCTTCATGATTCGCTCTCAGAATAAGTGAAAGATCACAGCCACATCCAGGGTATCTGTGGTCGACCTCTCCACACAACAGAAGCAAGTAGATAAGGTCGTGGAAGAATACTCGGATATCTTCTCCTCACCTACAGGGGTACCTCTGCACTGTCAAGTCAAGAACCCCATCGATCTGACCCCCGGCGCACCGTTGCCCAATGGGCCAGTCTATCACCGCTCTTTGTTAGAGAATGAGGAGATCAAGAGACAGATCCAAGAATTACTCCACAAGGGGCACATCCATCCCAGCTCATCACCTTGTGGGAGCCCAATCATGTTGGTATAGAAGAAAGACAAAACCTGGCGACTATGTATTTATTACCAGGCTCTGAATAAAATCACAGTCAGAAACTCGTACCCAATTCCTTGAATCTACGACCTCCTTGATCAACTCACGGGGGCCAAATACTTCAGTAAGATTGATCTGAAGTCTGGCTACCACCAGGTCCCGATAGAACAAACAGATTTATGCAAGAATGCCTTCAATTCAAAGGAAGGCCTTTTTGAATGGTTGGTCATGCCCTTTGGTTTGACAAATGCTCTAGCCACTTTCATGAGGATGATGGATGATATCCTACAACCATTCACCAATACTTTTGTAGTGGTGTATCTGGATGACATTCTAATTTACAGCAAGACTTGGGTCGAACACTTGCAGCATATTCAGCAGGTTCTGCACACCCTACGGTAACATAAGCTATATGCCAACTTGCAAAAATGCTCCTTCGGCATGGACAGGGTCCATTACCTGGGCTACATCATTGTTCAGCATGGCATACATGTGGATCCAGCCAAAATCCAAGTCATTCGTGAATGGCCAGGCCCAACAACACTCACTGAGCTTCAGAGCTTCTTGGGCCTTGCCAATTTCTACCACAGGTTTGTTTTGGGATTCTCCCATATTGCATGGGCCCTCAACCAAATAAACAGGGGTGGTGGTAAGGTGAAATTTACGTGGGACTGGTCCCAACAACAAGCGTTCGATGATTTGAAGTAACGCTTGTTCTTAGCCCCAGTACTTTCACTACCAGACCTGCAACATCCCTTTGAGATCAAGACGGATGCTTCAGACTATGTTGTGGGCATTGTTCTCACTCAGCACAGCCACCCCATGGCCTATCATAGTGAGACATTGTCAGATATTGTCCATAATTACCCTATTTACGACAAAGAAATGTACTCCCTTGTGCAAGCCTACCGCCAATGGAGACATTACATTCTTGGGAAGGAGACAGTCATCCACACTGATCATAAGCCATTGCAGTTCATGCAGACACATGGAAAATTGTTGAATGACTGCCATCAAAAGTGGTCCACATACTTGCAACAATTCCACCTAACCATCAAGTATAAAACATGAAGCACCAATCACGTTGTTGATTGTTTCAGCAGACTGCCAATCGCGACACTCACCACGGTTCTAGACTCTTGCGGCCATGAGACATCTGGATGGCCCCAACTCTATGAGACAGACCCTGACTTCGCCACCACCTACCAAATGTTGGGTGCAAATGCAGTTGTCGATAATTTCCATCTTCAGGATGGGTTGTTGTATCGTCTGGGTCATATCTGTGTTCCATCAAGTGAGCGAGCGAAGCTGATCTGGGAATCCCACTACAGTTAGGTGGCAGAACACTTTGGCATCGAAAATATAGTGGCGATGCTACAGAAACATTTCTACTATCTGAAACTTCAATAGGAGGTCAGCAAGTATATCAGGTCCTGCACTACCTATGTTATTACCAAACCGACCACTAAGAAACAGGGCCTATACACCCCTCTTCCTACTCCTAACAGGCCATGGGAATCCATCTCAATGGACTACATGTCGGGCCTCCTGTCAACCAAGTGGGGGAATGACTGTGTTTTTGTGGTTGTTGATCACTTTTATAAGATGGCGATTCTAGTTGCCTACAAGAAGAGCATCATAGCAGAGGCCACTACCAAGATCTTCTTTGAACAAGTCTAGGTACATTTTGGAATCCCAGAAACCATTGTCTCAGATCGGGATAGTCTATTTCTTAGCACATTTTGGTCGAGACGCTGGTCACTGCTGGACACCGAGCTCACCAAATCCACAACCTTCCACCCTCAGACAGATGGCCAAACTGAGGTTGTAAATTGAATGATTGTGCATATCCTTCGCATGTATAATTCAAATCACCCTCTCACATGGGATGAGAGCCTCCCCTATGTCTAGCATAGCTACAACCGAGCCCTACATAGCTCAACTGGCCATAGCCCCTTTCAGGTGGGGTTGGGATTCCAACCATTGGGTCCCATAGATGTTTCACTTCCCCTTGCAGTCACCTCAACCGACTCATCTCTTGATCCAACTAAAGCTGACAAAACAACCCAGTTCATTGAGCAGATCCAGCACATCCACCAACAGGTTCAGGATATCCTACAGAAGTCCAATGAAAAGTACAAACAACACCATGATCAACATTGAGTGCCACATATGTTTCAGGTGGGTGACAAAGTTTGGTTGCACTTGCAGAAAGAATTCCTTACAGGACCCCATCAAAAGATTTTCCCACTCCGTTATGGGTCATACACTATCACCAAGGTCATGGGGGATAATGATTTTGAGCTCAACATTCCTCCTTTCCTTGGTCTACACCCAATGTTAAACATGGATCTCCTTCGCCCTTATTTCCCACCATTATTGGACACCTCAGAAGTAGCATAACAGCTAACACCAACAGAGCTCAACCTTGACTGTATACAACAGGCATCCAATGGTCATATTGTGGACACACATATCAAGGGCACTCGACAAAAAAGGATCCAGCTTTATCGAGTCATCAAAGCAGGGCAGCTCCTACACCAAGGCAAGTGGCTCACTCGGGGCCAAATTCAGCAGAAATTTCCTCATATGATGGGGGACCTCAATGCAATGGATACCATTGCATCCTAAGTAGGGAGGATTGATCCAGATGGATATCGGTAGCCACCCACCTTTTCCAACTGGCTCAAAATAGTTTTCTGACAATTTTGGCAATTTACTATTTTTAGCAATTTTAATTTCCAGGGCCATTTTGAGGGCCTAAATGAAGGTTTTTTGGGATCAATCTACTCAATGATAGCCAAATTCATCATTGAGCCCCCAAAATGAATATCCTCGATGGTACCTTTCCAACGGGCTATCACATGCCTAAAACGAAGATCGTATGCAAAAGTTACGACCCCAGGAAGTTGATGTACTAACTTACCCAAACGGGGCCAATATGACTTTTGGCGCTTCATATGCTAGGGTTAGGTTTTTGGATGTCTAGGATTTTTGGCATTCTTGCTTATTTTAAAAAGGTCTTCATAGCCTCATTGTAATCTTCTTCTTGCGAATGCACGTAGTCATCACATCTCTTCTCAGAGATAAGCTTCCACCATTCCAACAAGCTTGTTTCCGTTGCATTTTATAGTTTCAGCTTATTTCGTTATTGAACAGAAAACCAGTTTTATTGTATCTCTGTTATTTTATGTTAAGCACCTGTTAATAATCTGTATTCATTTCATTCTTCTCATAAAATCTGGATCAACCTTTATAATCCCTATGGCTCGATTTCGGAGCTGCTTACTTTTCTGGTCCAATATGTGCACCGGATGCACTTGCAAGATGCCTTCTTGCTCCACCAGAATCATATTCCAATCAATCGCATCATTAGCATCAGGTATATATTTTTTAATCAATGAAATATGAAACACATTATGTACAGTCATGGATGTAGGTATTGCAAGCATATATGCAATGTATATATATGTATATACAGACAATTCTAATAACATTATAACCTGTATACAACATACACTAAATAGAGAATTGGTACTTATCTTTTGATTGAGAAGACCTTCCAAATCAACATGGTCTAGGCCAAGGTACCAAACCTCAACAGCACTCCAACCAATGGTCTCTCATTCCCCACATGCTTGTCCCACCCCAGGAGTGTACACCTTCATTGTCACACAGTCCATCGGTTGCTATATCTCCCTTTCCTTGGGCTTCAGCAACAGGCTGGCTCAGGAAGTCTCAGAGCATCGTGGCTTGAGGAGTTCCAACTACCCTCAGAGGTCTCAAATCATCATCTTCTTGAGCTACTCTTTGTAGTCTACATTCTAACTTCAATCAACATCATCTCATCTGCATCACCCACATGTCGTTATCATGAGAAAACATAAAAGAATTTCTTTAGAAACTCAAACTTAGTTCAAAGGGAATTCACCTTTTCCCCAAAACATGAAATTCTATTTCATAATTCATCTTGGTTGTTTCCATATTATAAATGCATCCATCCTTGTGGTTTTCCACAGGCACCAAACTGCATACCATTTTTCCTATAATGCTTCATCTTGCATACAACCAACAAATTGTTAGTATTTTCTATACATCATAATTCAACATGTACAACACCTTATTTAATGATATTAGAATTGCCTGCACCTAGCAAATCAATCACAATTACCAAACAATTTAACCAAATAGAATGACTCATCATGACCGAGTTACAAGTATTTTTCATCATGGCCGCTAACCCTGTTATTTTATCCGTAACTGAGCAAGACCTCGCCTCTAGAGAATAATCCTTAATAGACAGGGACTCCGATGTTTTTGATACAGAAATAACAGTCTCACTCATTTCTATGTCTAGATCGAATTTGTTAGATAGTGTTGAAAAGTAGAAACCCTTCCTTGAAGCACCCCAAGACTCCATTACCCCTTACATCATAGAAGTAGTTTTCCCTTTCCCTAAGTTTGTAAGCTGGTGTGCGGAGCAGTATTCGTAGGTAGAAAAGGTCATTTTGAATAAGGTAGGGTCAGAGGTTTTATGCGAAATAGATAGTCTGTCACTTTGACACGCCCTCAGTATACCAAAGTCTTCCTCCATAGTGTCAGAGCCCTTCAAGGAAGATAAAATGATCACAATCTATAGAGAATGCCCCTTAGAAGTAAAAACCATGTTTCTACAAACCATTGTCAAACATGAACACCATTCTGAAAGTCTATCGTTACCTATCAATGTAAACGTTATGATTATTGAGGCCCAGTGGGCTTGTTCCCTGCTTAGTCAAATTTTAGGTTTGGATAACGACAAGTTTGTAGTAGCAGTCATATTGGGTTTCCTGTTGACCTTTCTTATGTCAGATTCTAGTCAGTCGGTTTGTATCAATTTCGACAGATTCATAGCTGATAATATGCATCAACAGCTGGTAAATTTCAATTCATTAACACTTCAGATACTACACGCACTTGTTGAGAATGTTCGCAATCAAACAAGACCGAATTCCATGAAACTGCATACATCTCAACTGAATGTAAGAGGATCACCATGCTTATTTTCATCAATAAGACCATGTCCAGGGTGCACAGTCTTATCTTCGACACAGACCTGCCAAGGGTTCTGGAAGAAACGAAAAGATTTTTACAACCAAAATCAGAGAGCAGAGTGGGAGATTGGATGTTGTTCATATAATCTACTGTGATTTGGGTATATGGATATCAAGAAGGACCTTACCTTTTACCAGTCTTTTTGACTCCCAAAACATTTGCCTTAGATTTTATTAGACAAAGGATCATTTTAGAGACCGAGCATTTTCTGAAATCACACGAGGCATCTAACTTAAAATTTCCTTTCATAGTAGGACACTTTGTGGTAAAGAATAGGTCTTGTTTACCTCAGATTCAAGATAAACTCAGTGAATTTGGGTTTACACAGTTACAGGGGAGGAGATACGACCCGCACCAGATCATATCTAAAAGACGACTGGTGAGAAGAGAAAGCCCCTACAAACATGAGCAAGTTGAATAATTTGATAAATTGGACAACTTGGAAACATGTGCAAACATGGAAGTCACTTTCCAGATTGATCACACACAACAAATGGAGTCTCCACCTCAACAGGTCCAGACATAGAAAGCTTCTCCAAAGGTGAGTATCTATAACAAGAGGAGTAGTTCAAAGGCACTGGGTACCAGTCGTTAGCAAAATATTCTCAAAAGAATGAAAATTACACCATCCTCTCAAGTGGTGGAACTGGAAGAAGAAGAACCTGAAAAGAAAACGAGCATGGAAATGGTGGAAGGTGAAACCAATAATGAAGAGGTTGGTACATGAAGCAAGCGACAAAGTGAAAGCATCTCAAGGGTTTTCAGCAGCAGGAAACATGTATATAGAAAGACACCCGGGGCAGTTTATCAATCCAAAGAGGACTTAATGAACCAATATGTTGTAAAGGGAAGTATGGCCAATAGTGAAATAAGAGACTTGTTGCCCAAAGTAGAGAAAATATCCCAGCATAAGTCTTCCCTGTTCTCAATCAAGGATGTGGAAAGAAAGACGTTTAATATAGAATTAGCAGATGATGATAAAGTGTCTGAAATCAAGATGCATTATGATGATATCGATGCCCCTAACAAAGTAAAGTTTCACAGGAATGCCAGTGACATGCTATATTCAGACTACCTAAGTTTGAGTCTGAAAGTTTCAATATTGACAACACATGCACTAAAATTAGATGGGCAATTGAAACATGAAAAAGCATCCAGCAAATCCTGGTAGACATAGGTCAAAAGATTGGAATCTAAAGACCCTCAAGGGATAAAGGCTTCTTTAGATGAGAAAGATAAGATTATCCAAAGCCTAATGAAGAAGTTGAAGATGTCCTCCACAGAACATCCACAGATAGAAAAAATAGCAACCTTAGAGCAAGAAAAAGAGAAATTTAGATAAGAAGCACTAAATTACAAAGCTAAAGTGTTGCAGATGGAAAAAGAGAAAGAAAATTGGTTACAAGGACAAGTAGTGACATCAAATATGGTTGTCATTGTACCTGCTAATACAGAAGCTGGATCAAGCACTGATGGATTGGTTCAAGCTATGTCCCAAGTGAGTTTACAGACAAGGGAAATCAAAAGTTTTAAGGAGGTCTTAGAAAAGATGAAACAATAGATGAAAATAAAAGATGAAAAGATGGCTCCACTCCAAAGAGAAAACCAAGATTTGCAAGAGAGGGTGAGCAAGCTGAAAACGAGGTTAAAAGGTAAAACATTGTTACAAGGAGCTAAACATGTGATCTGGGATGCTATTGTTGCAGAGGCTTCTAAGTTCAGGGTTTATCTGAATTTTATAAATGACAAAGACAGTGTGGCTACCACGGCCCAAAGCAGGTGTACTGTTGTTAATGAAACATTATCCAAGAAACCCTCAGAATGGGCCCAGAATGCTATTGATTTGTTGAATTCTATGCCCACTGCTGATCTTTAGACTATCGGGGTAAAGGTCGCAACCGCATTGATCATTTGGGCCAGGAGGATCATCGCCAAGCACAACTTGCTCAAATCAGTTCAAAACAAATCTATGCAAATGGAGCACAGTATACAGGAGTTTAAAGATACGTTTGAACAATTGTTTATCAAGGGCCTCCCATCATTTTAGGATGGAAAAGGTTCATTATACAATCAAGAAGAATACAATTTTGTCCTCATTTAGTGTAGGATGGACCATTCCAAATTTGAAGCTATGGAGGAAAGTCTAAAAGGCCCAATCCTAGTAGAATATTTGGCCACAGACTTTGAAATTTTGAATCAATTTAAAACAGTGAAGATTGGCATGCCGACTATGTCCTACATCACGTGCATTGACCTAGATATTTTGATTAAGGAGATGATGGATTACGAGATTCATTCTGATGCACAATGGAAGGAAATCGTGCGGCTAGTTAAGACAAAATGTAGTTTCCCTGGAACCAGTAAATGATCTCCAGGTGTCACCGAATTTGAAGATTCGACAGAAGATCTGAGTGAGACAGATGGCGTAGAGGAAGCCCAACAATCAGAGAAATTTGTCCCTAATTTTGAAACGTTTTTGTTAATCATTGTAAATCGGTTCATATACCGAGATTGTCAGCTCAAATTGTTTTAATTAGTTTTAGAAGTTGAAACGCTTCAGTTTCATCCATTGTAATCGAATTGTATAAATACTAGGGCATTTGAATGAATTATTGTTGGTAGAAGTGAAAGAGAACATTTTTGGTTGTTTCAAACTCAATTGTAATTTTCTAAAGCTGAATTGAATATATATGTAGAAGCTTTGAATTATCTATGAAAAGATTCTAATGGTGGTGATATGAGTTGTGTCTTCCTTCATTGTATGTATTTATGTGATCTTTTATTCCATTTGCATTTTCTTTTGTTTAAATTGAATATTTAAAGGTCCAAAATTCATCTTGTGACGCTCTTGGCTTAAGTAATTCAAACTGTGTAATTTTCTTCTTAACGAATTCAGAATTCATTTCAGTAATGCTCTGATGCAGTTATTTGTTTTCTCCATCTTCCTACACTCTACTTAAATTGAAATATAACTCAGATTCATTGCCTCATTTATCCTTATCCTCTAGATATTTCTACCAACTGGTCATTGTTTTCATTCACTTTCATAATTTTGACTCCATAGCCCTGAGTGTTCCTCCCCTTCATTGCCAACAACTTTATTAAAAAACCCCAAAACAAACCAAATCTAGCCACCGATTTCCAAAGAAATATCAAGTGACACGAGAGAGTCCTCTCTGAGTTAAGCAGGCTAGTGCCTCAACTCTAAATATGGTTGAAACAGTTACCTCTGTCATTTTTCTATCAACCGGACAAAATTTACAGAGTGCTAACATTTTGGCGCCGTTGTCGGAGATGAAATTGAAAAATCTTCCCTGGGAAAAATGACTTAAAGCTTTAGTTTGATCCCTGAGGGTGACAGTGGATCAAATACCTTATTGGCTAAGATTATTTTTACCCTGACGACTCCGTTACTCAGAGATCAGTTGCACCACGCAGTGTGAAATAGAAATCCTAGCTCCTAAGAAAATCCACACCAGGAGAAACCCAGACCCAGAAGTTATAATCCCTGTGTCTTGCCCTGAAAATCTTGTATGTAAAAGAAAAGAAAGGCCAGTAACCCCAATGTTGCGTCCAGACCAATACTTGTCTTTGCCCAAGGATGGGGTGACTAGCATTGAAGACCTCGAGTTTGATGTAAATTTTGAGCAAATACTATTAAGAACTAAGTCTGAATCTTGTTTAAGCAAGACCATCTTTGACGAAAAGAGATTCTGAGATTTGATTCTAGTTGCATCTACCAGTCCTTTAGTGATCCCCACTCATAACCAATAGCCACTCTGACCCCTCACAACAGCTATGGAAGCCATATTTTCTCCCCTCATACTGCATGTTGAATTACATGATTTGCCTCAAGATTACAACCTAAGGATCAAATTATATGATGTTGAAGGTAACATATCAGCTCAGAAACATCTAGACCAGTTTAATGATTTCATAGACTTGGAAGAGGTGGAATTTGAAGATGTGAAGATGAGGTTGTTTACACAAAGTCTTGAAGGAGAAGTGAGGAAGTGGTTCAGATCCCTTCCACCAGCCAGTATCGCATATTTTGAAGCTTTTGAGACAAGCTTCCTTGCAAAATGGGGGGATAAGAAAAATCCCCTTCAGTTGTTGACCCAGTACAACAACATGAAGAGATCACCCGACGAAACAGTGCAGTATTTTTCAGCCAGATTCATGAAGGTCTATAATGCAATTTCTGTTGAGGTAAACCCCCCCCCTAAATTTGCTCAGCTCAAATATGTTGATTATTTTGAAAGTGACTTTTATTTATTATTAAGAGAACAAAGATATGCCACATTGGATGATATGATGACCGATTCCATAGAGGTCGAAGTGAACCTAATGGCTTCAGGGAAGATGAAAACTAACTCTGGCAGGGACACAAACAGAACTCGGGATAAATCATAGCCTTCAACATCACAAACATAAGAGGAAAGGTTTGAGGCAATGATGAGAAACATGGAAAGGATGGCTCTGTGAAACAAAGCTAACCCCAGAGAACAAGTTGATGGTCCACCCAGAAATCCAAGGAAACCAGCAATTCCACATATTAGACAAAGAGAGAAAAGGAATTAGGGGAACCAAGCAAATCAAGCAGATCAGGCAAATCAAGCAAATCAAGGAAATCAAGGGGATTAGCAAATAAGGCCTCCTTTTCAAAATAATTATATAGATGAAAATTATGATGGATACTTTGAAGACAACATGAACTGTTATGATGATAAAGAAACATAAGTGTTTTTTACTAGAGAAGAACATGATCGATTCATGGATGCAAGTGAGATCTTTTTGCAAAATGAAGAGGAAAGGGTATCAGTAGAAAGGTAAGATTACGAGACAGGATTGCAAAATGCCATCATGCAATTCCAAAGACGATACAACCTTTGAAATCAAAAGGTACCTCCAAACCCTCCAAAGGGAAGTCCCACCAAAGAAGCTCAGGGTAACATACCTTCTGCAAGTCATCCCAAAAAATATTCAGTTGCAAAGGACTCTACTGGGAAGGATTCTGCTACAAAGGGTACTGTAGAAAAGGGAAAGCAGAAAGAAAAACCCTAGAAGAAAATATTAGAAGCAAGGAAAGAAACGGTCACCAACGAGGTAGAGAAGACTTCATCCTCTTTTAATTTTGAAATTGAGATGGCTAAGATCAAAATTTTTGTACTATTTAATGAATTAATCAAGAATAGCAAGTACAGAAATCAGATCATCAGGATGCTTAAGATGGGGAAAACCTATGATACCCTGAATGTACAAGATGATCACCCAGCCATCTTATTTGAACCAAGAGTAGAAGAAAGCCATGAAAATGAAGAAGTGCCTCCTTTTTATGTCATTTTGAAAATCCACAACATGACTCTGCACAATGCCATGTTGGATTAAGGAGCATCTCACAAACTGATGCCCAAAGTGGTAATGGACCAATTGGGTCTCGATGTCACAAGACCTTATAAAGATATGTTCTCTTTTGATTCAAGAAAGGTGAAATTCCTTGGCGTGATCAAAGATCTGGTAGTGTCTTTGGCACAAATCCCCGCAAAGAATATGGTGATGGACGTAGTGGTCGCTGATATCCCTCCAAAATTTGGTATGTTGTTGTCCAGGTCATGGGATGAAAAATTAAAAGGAACCCTCCAGATGGACATGTCATATGCCATTATTCATGTCTTTGGTCAAGACATATTACTGTACAGAGAAGTTTTTCTTAAATACATGGTCAACAACAAATCACAACCTAGAAATCATCCTATATATTCAGTGGAAACTGAGTTGGGATCTTCCATTTTCTTCAATGACCTGTGTTCTGAAGAAAAGTAAAAAAAAATCGTTGTGGTTGATCAAGACAAGCCTGACCAGCAGATAGAAGAGTTTTCAGAGAAGCAAGAGGATGCAGAAGACTAGATCTGGAAGATGATTTTTGATGGGGTTGCATGTAGAGAAAGAGTTGGAGTTGGCGTATGGATCAATCATCCCGAAGGAGACTCAAAATTTTGTTCTTACAAAAGGGTTTTTGAATGCACAAATAACATGGATGAATACGAAGCATTAATATTGGGGTTGAAATTTTTGGAAGAATTGGGTGCCAAACGAATTGTTGTACATGGAGACTCTTAGCTAATTATAAATAAAATCAAAGGCATATACCAAGCAAAACACCCCATATTGAGGGCTTATATAAATATGGTACTAGACCTCATCGACAAGTTTCTAGAATGTAATGTTTCAACAATTCTAAGAGAACAAGATCAGGTTGTTGATGCTTTGGCTACTTCAGCAGCAGTTTTCAGAGTTTTGATTTTCCCTGGAAAAAGCTACAAGGTTGAGGTCAAGTACAGGCCAGCAGTACCAGATAATATGAAGCACTGCAAAGTTTTCGAGGATGACAAACAGATAGAAAGTTTCCTCAAAATGGAGAATGAGTTCGAGAATTTAAACATTGATGGTGAATACTGTGATGATGAGGTGGATGCAACTTCTTTCACAAAATAAGTATATTTTGACAATCAGATTGTTGGAAGAGATATTGTTCAGCTAAAGAGTAACATTATCCCCAAAGGTATGGTCTTGTTGGAAATTTGTTTTGATAACAATGATGTGGCAAGAAGTCTGAAGATCACAGTAAATGAAGGGGATGTGGAAGACTGCAATATTGGGACTCCAGAAGATCCAAAGATCATGAAGTTTTCCATACAGCTCAGCCCTGAAGTCAAAGAGAGGTATGTCAAATTAATGAAAGAATTCCCTGATGCTTTTGCTTGGAGTTATGATGAGTTGAAAGTTTATGATACCAGTATAATCCAACATGTCATCCTAATCAAAGAATATCACAATCCATTCAAACAGAAATTAAGAAGGATAAACCCTCTATTGTTACCATCGATATAAAAAGAAGTAAAGAAACTGTTTGAAGAGAAAATCATAGTGTCCCCGAGGTTTTCCAAATGGGTGGCAAATCTGGTGCCAGTTCGGAAAAAGAGCGGAGAAATCAGGTTGTGTGTGGATTTTAGGAATCTGAATAAGGTGTCTCTAAAAGAAAACTACCCATTGCCTAAAATGGATCACATTTTACAGAAGGTAGTAGGCTCTCAGAAGATGTCAATGTTGGATGGCTTCTCAGAATACAATCATATTATGGTGCACCCTGACGATCAAGAGAAGAGAGCATTTACCACACCATGGGGAACATTCATGTATGCCAAAATGTCGTTTGGGATTATGAATGTAGGGGCAACATTTCAAAGAGCTATGGACATAGCTTTCACTGATGAAAAAGACAAACTCATTGTTATATACCTGGATGAAATCACTTCATATTCCGCCTCAGATGAGGAACACCTCAAACATATCAGAAGGGCATTTCAAAAATGCAGAAAGTTCGGGATCTCATTAAATCCTAAGAAGTCAAATTTCACCATGGAAGAAGGAAAGTTGTTGGGACAAATTATTTCAAAAGAAGGGATAAAGGTAGACCCCGGCAGAGTGGAGGGAATCCTGAAAATTGGCATACCCAGAAGTAAAAAGGAAGTACAATATTTCCTGGGAAAAGTGAACTTTCTTAGGAGATCCATCCCTAACTTGGCTGAAATCATAAAACATATTACCAACATGCTCAAGAAGGAAAATGAAATAAAGTGGATCCATGAGGCTAGAAAATATTTTGAAGACATCAAGGTGGCATTGACAAAGGCTCCTATACTAGCTAGTCCCAATTTTGAGAAAGATTTCATATTATTCTCTTTTTCCTCATAACACACAATTGCAGGTGTGCTACTCTAGAAAGATGACCAGAATTTTGAGAAGCCAATAGCATACTATAGTAAGATGTTGAGGGATGCTCCTTTGAAATATGACATCATGGAGAAGCAAGCATATGCTTTATTCAAGGAGTTGAAAGAGTTCAGAGTGTACATCCTACAATCCCATACTACTGCTTATGTTCCTAGTAGCTCAGTGAAAGACATTTGAACACAGCCCGATCCTGAAGGAAAGAGGGGTAAATGGATAACAGTTCTATTAGAATGTGACATGGATATTAAACCCACCAAGTTGGTCAAAGGATAGGGCTTGCTAAGCTGATGGCACAAACAAACTGTGAACTCTTGGGAATAAACTTCATTGCAGACCTGTCAAACAGTATAGCAGAAGAATAAAGGGCGACTCCACAAATATCCCAGAAATTTCTTGACTCTACATGGTATGCAAAGATCATCTTTGTGTTAAAATATTTGCAGGCTCCTCCGGAATTCAGTAAAACAAAAGCCAGATTCTTGAAATTGAAGGCAACAAAATTTTGTATAGTGAATGAACTGCTATATTGGAAAGATCCAGGAGGGATTTTATTGATTTGTTTGATAGAAGAAGAAGCAGAGAAAACCATAAGAGAGTTCCATAAAGGTGACTATGGAGGTCATCATTATTGGAAGACAATTGTGCATAAAATTCTGAGGAAAAGGAAAATCCTTGGAAGACAAAGTGCCATGAATGTCAAATCTTCGATGGGAAAGGAAAATTGCAGTCCCTTCCTTTAAACCCCATTTCAGTAGAAGCTCATTTCAGATAATGGGGCCTTGATTTTATAGGGGAGATACATCCACAATCCTTAGCTCAACATAAATGGAGCCTAACAGAAATAGATTATTTCACTAAGTGGATTGAGGCAGTTCCCACCAGGCAAGATACAGATGATGTTATCATTCAATTCTTAGAAGACAATATTCTGTCCAGATTCAGATTCCCAATCAAGATTATAACAGACAATGCAACGAATTTCAAATCTAAGAAATTGGAGAAATTCTGCAATGATTACAACATTACCCTTGGTCATTCCACGACATACTACCCGCAAGGAAATGGATTGGATGAGTCTTAAAATAAAATCTTAGTCAAAATCATCAAAAAATTGGTACAAAAGAATAAAAAGGCATAGCACAAAAATCTCATCCACGCACTGTGGGCTGACAGGATATCCCCAAAGAGATCTATTGCCACATCCCCATTTCAGATCGTATATGGCACTGAAGCAATTTTTCCTACTACATTGGACTTGTCGGTAATGAGACTGTTGCAGGAGAAAAACGCAAAGACAGACACCACACGAAGAAGGGTGGATGAACTCATCAATGTACAGCAGTCCAGAGAAAAGGCTTTCCATAATGCCCAGTTGCACCAAGACAAGATCAAAGAGGCTTTCGATAGACATACCAAGGTAGATGACTTCTAACCAGGAGACTGGATAGTAAAATGGGATTCCAGAAACGAAGATAAGGGAAAACATGGGAAATTTTATCACCTATGGTTGGGCCCGTTCAAAATTGCAACATATCGTGGGAGCAATGCCTACTTGTTAGAGGAGAGTAACGGAGATCTCGTTGGAGGAGGGCCTGTGAATGGAAATTTCCTCAAGCATTATATTGTTTAATCATCACCCCTCCATTCATTGTACATAATTGCTTTCTGTTTTTCTTTGCGCATGAAAAAGTTGGAATAAAAGCAGCATAGTTGAAGCCCGAGGTGAAGGCCCTGAGCTATGCTAGGTCGATTTCGAGTTTTTGAATAAGGACTGGGAGATTTAGATTGCACGAATAAACGACAGCCCAATGGGTAGGAACTTAGTCTATGGTTCTTTGATACCTTACAAGGAGGATAGAATCCCCAGTTGGAGCCAATGTTATTGCCATAACAATTTTTCAGATAGGATCCAAGTCTCAAAAATTTAGCGAAGAGATACATCATTGTGGAAGCGTGATAGTTTGGAGGATAAGGTCACATATGGAAGAATATGGGCAAATATAGCATAATCATGAAAGGTAGGACTCGGAAGACCGTAGATCTTGAAGCGACCTAGATCAACAGCCCAGACCCATATCGAGCGGTGAAACAACGCGAGGGATAATTTTTTGAAGGCAGGCCGGGGAAACTACCATAGTTTTATTCGTGGATGCGTGGCGCCTTCAGAGGCACATCAGGGCGAAAATTGTTCTACCCAAAACCGTTCTTTCCAATCCTCGATATTGAATTATGGTAGGACTCGGAAGACCATAGATCTTGGAGTAGCCAAGATCGACGGCCAAGACACATATCGAGCATTGAAGTAGCATGAAGGATAATTTTTTGAAGGCAGGCCAGGGAAACTACCATGGTTTCACTAATGGATGTGTGGCGCCCTCAGAGGCACTTCAGGATGAAAAGCGGTCTACCCAAAACCGTTTTTTCCAATCCCCAATATGGAAAAACATGTATAAAAGGAGGTTCCCGGGTTCATTATTCTATAATATTTCAAAGCACTTGAACATTTGAAAAGTGGCACAAACCCTCCATTCGAAATTAAAGCTCAACAATGAACCAGTTTTGCACACCTTCCGTTGAGTTACAGGTATTTTTCATGATGGTCGCTAACCCTGTTATTTTATCTGTAACTGAGCAAGACCTCGCCTCTAGAGAAGAAGCCTTAATAAATAGGGACTCTGATGTTTTTGATACATAAATAACAGTCTCACCCATTTTCGTGTCTAGATCAAATTTGTTAGACAGTGTTGGAAAGAGGATACCCTTCCTCAAAGCGGCCCAAGCCTCCATTACCCCTTACATCATAGAAGTAGTTTTCCCTTTCCCTGAGTTCGTAAGCTGGTGTGTGGAGCCGTATTCACAGGTAGAAAAGGTCATTTTGAATAAGGTAGGGTCAGAGGTTTTATGCGAAATATATAGTTCGTCAATTCAACACATCCTCAGTATACCAGAGTCTTCCTCCACAGTGTCAGATCCCTTCGAGGAAGAGAAAATGATCACAGTCTACAGAGAATGCCCCTCAGAAGTAAAAACCATGTTTCTGCAAACCATTGTCAAACCTGAACACCATTCCAAAAGTTTGTCGTTACCTATCAATGTAAACGTTATGATTATTGAGGTCCAGTGGGCTTGTTCCCTGCTTAGTCAAATTTTAGGGTTGGATAACGACAAGTTTGTAGTATAAGTCATGTTGGGTTTCCTGATGACCTTTTTTATGTCAGATTCTAGTCAGTCAGTTTGTATCAGTTTTGATAGGTTCATAGATGATAATATGCATCAACAGCTGGTAAATTTCAATTCATTGATACACTTCAGATACTACACGCACTTGTTGAGAATGTTCCAGGAATCGAACAAGAACAAATTCCCTGAAGCTGCATTCATCTCAACTGAATGTAAGAGGATCACCATGCTTATTTTTATCAATAAGATCATGTCCAAGGTGCACAGTCTTATCTTTAGCACAGACCTGCCAAGGGTTCTGAAAGAAATGAAAAGCTTTTTACAACCAAATCTAGAGAGAAGGATGGGAGATTGGATGTTGTTCATACAATCTACTATGATTTGGGTATATGGCTATCAAGAAGGACCTTACCTTTTACCAGTCTTTTTGACTCCGAGAATCTATGCCTTAGATATTATCAGACAAAGGATCATTTCAGAGATCGTGCATTTTTTTAAAGCGCACAAGGAATCTAACTTAAAATTTCCTTTCATAGTAGGACCCTTTGTGGTAAAGAATAGGTCTTGTTTACCTCATATTCAAGCCAAACTCAATGAATTTGGGTTTACACAGTTACAGGGGAGGAGATACAACCCACACCAGATCATATCTAAAAGAAGACTAATGAGCAGACAAAGCCCCTACGAACATGAGCAAGTTGAAGAATTTGATAGATTGGTCAACTTGGAAACCTATGCGAACATTGAAGTCACTTTGCATATTGATCACACAAAACAAATGGAGTCTGCACCTCAGTAGGTCCAGACATAGAAAGCTTCTCCAAAGTTGATTATAAATCTCCAAAGGTGAGTGTCTATAACAAGAGGAGTAGTTCAGAGGCACTGGGTACTAGTAGTCAGCAAAATATTCTCAAAAGAATGAAAATTACACCATCCTCTCAAGTGGTGGACCTGGAAGAAGAAGAACCTAAAAATAAAATGAGCATGGAAATGGTGGAAGGTGAAACCAATAACGAAGAGGTTGGTACAGGAAGCAAGCCACAAAGTGAAAGTAGCTCAAGGGTTTTCAAAAGCAGGAAACATGTATATAGCAAGACACCTGGGGCAATTTATCAATCCAAAGAGGACTTAATGAACCAATATGTTGTAAAGGGAAGTATGGCCAATAGTGAAATAAGAGACTCGTTGCCCGAAGTAGATAAAATCTCCTAGCATAAGGCTTCCCTGTTCTCAGTTAGGGATGTGGAAAGAAAGACGTTTAATATAGAAATAGCAGATGATGATAAAGTGTCTGAAATCAAGATGCATTATGAGAATATTGGTGCCCATGACAAAGTAAAGTTTCACAGAAACGCCAGTGACATGCTATATTCAGACTACCTAAGTTTGAGTCTGAAAGTTTCAAGATTGAAAACACGTGCACTAAAATTAGATGGGCAATTGAAATAGGAAAAAGAATCCAGCAAAGCCTGGCAGACACAGGTCAAAAGATTGGAATATGAATGCCCTCAAGGGATAAAGGCTTATTTAGATGAGAAAGATAAGATGATCCAAAGCCTAAAGAAGAAATTGAATATGTCCTCCATAGAACATCCACAGACAACAGAACTAGCAGCCCTAGAGCAAGAAAAAGAGACATTTAGACAAGAAGCACTAAATTACAAAGATAAAGTGTTGTGGCTACAAAAAGAGAAAGAAAATTGGTTACGAGGACAAGTAGCGATATGATATATGGTTGTCATTGTACCTACTAATACAGAAGTTGTATCAAGCACTGATGGATTGGTTCAAGCTATGTCCCAAGTGATTTTACAGACAGGGGAAATCAAAAGCCTTAAGGAGGCCTTAGAAAAGTTGAAACAAGAGATGAAAATAAAGTTGAAAAGATGGCTCCACTCCAAAGAGAAAACCAAGATTTGAAAGAGAGGGTGAGCAAGATGAAAATGAGGTAAAAGGTAAAACGTTGTTACAAGGAGCTAAACATGTGATCTGGGATTCTATTGCTGCAGAGGCTGCTAAGTTCAAGGTTTATCTGAATTTTATAAATGACAAAGACGGTGTGGCTACCACAACCCAAAGTAGATGTACTGTTGTTAATGAAACATTAGCCAAGAAACCCTCGGAATGGGCCCAAAATGCTATTGATTTTCTGAATTTTGTGCCCACTGCTGATCTTCAAACCATCAGGGCAAAGGGCAGAGTTGTGTTGATCATTTGGGACAGGAGGATCATCACCAAGCACAACTTGCTCAAATCGGTTCAAAACAAAGCTATGAAAATGGAGCAAAGTATACAGGAGTTTAAAGATACGTTTGAACAATTGTTTATCAAGGACCTCCCACCATTTTGGGATGGCAAAGGTTAATTATACAATCAAGAAGACTACAATGCTCTCCTCATTTAGTGTAGGATGGACCATTCCAAATTTGAAGCTATGGAGGAAAGTCTAAAAGGCCCAAGCCTGGTAGAGTATTTGGCCACGGACTTTGAAATTTTGAATCAATTTAAAACAGTGAAGATTGGTCTGCCGACTATGTCCTACGCCACGTACCTTGACCTGGAGATTTTGATTAAGGAGATGATGGATTATGAGATTCCTTCTGACTCACAATGGAAGGAAATCATGCGGTCGGGTAAGACAAAATGTAGTTTCCCCAGAACCAGTAAATGATCTCCAGGTGTCACCAAATTTGCAGATTTGACAGAAGATCCTAGCGAGACAAATGGCGCAGAGGAAGCCGAGCAGTCAGAGAAATTTGTCCCTAATTTTGAAACGTTTTTTTAATCATTGTAAATCGGTTCATATATCGAGATTGTCAGTTGAAATTGTTTTAATCGGTTTTAGAAGTTGAAACGCTTCAGTTTCAGCCATTGTAATCGAATTGTATAAATATTATGGCATTTGAATGAATTAATGTTGGTAGAAGTGCAAGAGCACCTTTTTGGTTGTTTCGAACTCTATTGTAATTTTCTAAAGCTGAATTGAATATATATGTAGAAGCTTTGAATTCTCTATGAAAAGATTCTAATGGTGGTTGTATGAGTTTTGTCTTCCTTCATTGTATGTATTTCCTTTTATCTTGTATTCCATTTGCATTTTCTTCTGTTTAAATTGAAGAGTTAAAGGGCCAGAATTCATCTTGTGATGCTCTTGGCTTAAGTAATTTAAACTATCTAATTTTCTTCTTAACGAAATTAGAATTCATTTCAGTAATGCTCTGATGCAATTATTTATTTTCTCCATCTTCCTACACTCTACTTAAATACAAATATAACTCGGATTCATTCCCTCATTTAGCCTTATCCTCTGGAGATTTCTATCGGCTGGTCATTTTTTTCATTCACTTTCAAGATTTTGACTCCATAGCCCTAAGTGTTCCTCCCCTTCATTGCCAGCAACTTTATTAAAAACCCCCAAAACAAACCAAATCTAGCCATCGATTTCCAAAGAAATATCAAGTGACACGAGAGCACCTTGCATTGAATTACATAATGTTATTTATCTCAGTCATGTATCTCACCATCCATAAGTTGGAATTATGTCCAATGTGTTGACACATTCTCCACACACTTCCTATTGTCTTCCCAATTAATTGGATGCCTTCTGTTTCGACCTGAACACTACAACAAGAATATAATTCTTTGGTGTTCATTAGTGTTAGCAAAAAGGTTGCAGTCCAAGTTTTATTTAAAGGTAGGAAGCTTTTAGTCCCTGTGTGGCTTATAACCTTTCCATATCCATACCTTTCCATATCCAACCATGTTCTAGTCTCATACATGACTAGCTTACTGGCATTCATTCCTATAAATAGTTCTTATCTTTAATTCTTTGGTTATTACCCCACAACCAAATTAACATGACATTCTACTATGTCAGTGTGTGCATTCATAAGATAAAAAGATTTGAATTACTACAAGCCTCCAACCTTTACTACATCCAGTGGTATGCATTCAATAATATAATCATGTGATTTTATATAATAACTCTGGCTGAGGAAATTCTTACCTAAAATTCCTTTCAGCAATTATGCAAAAAGAGTAATAAAACTCATACCAGCATGGCTGCCATTAATAAATTTTCTACTACATGAATGTCTGATGGAAATAGAAGATTTCATGCTTCTTTTATCAAACCTATAACCAAGACTTCATATTTTTGTTGCTTCTCTTCTTATGTAGCAACATCATCAACAACACTTGCAAACATGCAAGCATTCTTTCCTCTCGCTGACCCAATCAAGCCATAACATACTTGCTGCCACATAAATTGTAGCAACTTCTTTACCATGTGCAAGTTTTCCTTGTTGATCCCAGAAGTATTCAATTCTTCCCATATTCTTGAATCTTCTTGTGCTCTCATTGTAGTCATTGTACATGACTATTTTTGTCCTGAGCACTTTCTAGCCAAATCACTCTTGGCTTTCTATGCATTTATAGTCCCAAACTAAGCCGATATTAACCTTCAGCTTTTGTTAATTTCCTAGGTCCAACTATCCCAATCTCGTACTTGGATGAATCAAATTCCACACCAAGTTGTCTCTAGACTATGGATTCTTCAACATCCAGTTACTCTTTAGGACTAAACTTCTTCAGCCCTTTCCCAACGGAATAATTTAGTGATTGAGGTTTTCTTGTACTCTCCGCTTCTCTTTTGCTAGCTGGACATCTATCTCATGATTTATTCTTCCATTATCTTAGGATGTTCATGGACTTGACTCCACCCAAGAGTTTCTCCTTGCCTACTTTGCATACTTTCCATCACATAATATGTTGATTATTAATTTTCGGCATTCCATTATTATTTGGATTCCTCTGATTCAGCTTTTGCATGACCGAATTATAATTCCCTAAAACCTTCCTTCCTTATTCACATTCTTTGTGTCTCCATACGAACTTATGGTTCATGCATTATCATGTATTGCAGATGGATTTCACCACCTAGCATTCACATTTGATGTGCAAGGATTGTCACATGGATTGTCTTCCCCAAACAAGAATCCCATTTGGGGTTTCCATGCTGCTTATCGAACCCAACATCTGATTCCATGAATTCTGAAAAATATTATATGTAGAATAAATAATTTTCCCTGTCCTTCTTCTCTGATGAAGTTCTTATGCAACGATATGTTTTCTCTGAGATAATGGCTCTTAGATATTTGTTGGACCCTATCATAAGGTTCTCAGGTATTCAGTACCTCCCTGATGCAGGTCCAAACCAGACGAAACCCATGGGCTTCCTTCCTAACCCCTTTTTCCTTCTTTAACACAGTTTTCGAGCACTAGCCCCCATTTTCCTTGGGCCCTTAATTCACATGGGACCACGACTATGACCAAGTGCTAAATCAATAGGTGCTTACTCGATCCTTTGGCTTCGGTAATTTTCAAATACAACACAACAATCTCTCGTAGTTTCAGATTAGAGAAATCGCGAAGTAGAGTGGATCAACATTCCACATCTACCCAGCATCCAATGATTGACACTCACTATGGAACCTCAGGTGTATGAGTTCCGAGACTTCAGAGTTTCGGGACTTCGGGAGATACCGCTGCAAAGATCAACGGTCCTTGTTGATTTGAGATCAATGGTCCTCGATTACTTCTGGACTTCAGGTCTTTCCGACCAAGACCAGATCAAGGGTCCTTAGACCTCCTCCTCGATCAACGATCAAGATATTCTTCGGGACTTTGGCACTTTCATCCTATGTTTTCCTCCGGAGTGCTTTGTACTCAAAGTTCCAAATCTAGCGCCACATGTCCACTTTCAAATCAATGTTTGTCCAATGGAGAGAGTCTTTGTCTTCCACGTGTCTCCTCGCAGATCAATGATCCATGTTCCTTCCTTTGGATCAACGACCCTTAGACGTTTCGGGCTTTAGCGATTTGGGACATATCGCAACACAACTTCACAAAAACCCCAGAGTATGATTCTTCAAAGTTCGTGATTTGATGACACCTGTCCAACCCAGATCAACAGCTCCTAGCTGCTTCGGTTATTCGGGCTTCAGCAATTTCAAACTTTCATCCTCCACATTCTCCCATAGTGCTTTCACCCGAAATACACTGATTTCTTCCGTGCGTTCTTCTAGATCCACCGATCTAAATCTTCTTCGTTCCTGCCAACTTCCTTTCAAAGGTTTCTACCCACGAACCTCCTAATCTCTCTCCACGTGTTCTCCACAACGAACGGTTATGATTTACTTTAGCCTTCAGGACTTCAGGACTTCGGGAATTTGTCACGCTCCACACTTGCAATTCTCGAAGTGACTTTCTCCGAAGTCTCACATCTTCTGACACACATCTCTTGGTAACCGACGACCTAGATCTTCTTCAGCCTTCGAGTATTCGGCGATTTCCTATCTTCCCCAACCACAAACTTCCAAAGTGGTTCTCTTCTGAGTTATGGATCTTTCACCACCGGTCAGCCTTAACGATGGACGGTCCCTAATTACTTCAGGACTTCGGTGAATTAGTTCTCTCGTGCACACAAGGGGTTAAGTCTCATGCACTTACCTTCGGATCCAACAATTGTTGGTCCTTCATGCTCAAATCCAACGGATGGTATCTGTTCCTCCTCAGCGCTCTCCTTTTCTTTCCTGGAAATGGATCTAATGGTCCAGGCTCCTCCCCACAATAGAGCTGATGACTGTTGTCTCTCCTCCTCCTGACCTTTTGACTCCTTCCAACTTGGAAGAGTTTGTAGATATTCAAAGGTTTCACCCTTTGAACTTTCTCCTGTGAACCCGGCTATCTTGGGTCTCGGCTACATCTCTACTAACGCTATCCCTCGTGAGATTTGGGACTTGGAATAAGTATGACTCCTACGCACTCCTCATGTTATCTCTTCTAAGATTTTCGATTTACTCAGTCTCCTATGGGTCTCAACCCTTCTGTTTCCTTTCAAAGGAAAACTTTGTGCCCTCCTGGAAACCTTCTGCTCAAAGCACACCTTGTTGAGTGTTTTCTAGAGAGTGTTCAACATCTCTGTGACTATCTTCCTATGATACTCTTCTCCCTGAACTCGAAAAAGAGTTCTCTCTGTGCACACTTTCACTCACTCGATGCCTGCCTGGAAGAGCCTTACAAAGTTCTCAGTGACTCTATCTCTCTCCGAACTCAACACAGATTTCTTCCTGTGCACTCCTTGCACTTTTGTTAATGAAGGTTCAATGGTATCTCTCCTGAGCTTCTTTGAGGTTAACTTACCTCTGTCAATACACTCCTTGCGGACAATGTGCACTCCTTGCACTCGAAAACTAAAATAAGAGAAACAATTGAAACTTATTCAATACTTCACCAGTTCACACATTACTCTGCGGTCCAACACCACTTCTATCATGGTTTTACGATACCACTACTCCTCCTGAGCTTCTTAACATGGCCAAGGTAACATGCATATTGGCACTTAGGAACGTTTTTTAGGTCCAAAATTGGTTCCTCCAGACACAATTTCCTCCTAAAAATTTGGGTCCAAAGACCACTTATCTAGCCCATCCAGGTTCAGTGTTAAAACCTTAGGTCAGAACTTGAGTTTTTTCCATTTTGACAACAACTCCTTCTAAAACTCTTGCTTCAACTTCCACTCACATGGCCCATCCAAGCTCAGTGTTGTAACCATGCTCTGATACCAATTTGTAACATCCCCGTCCATCAACCCCACTGTCAGGAAACTCTACTATGCAGAACATTCACATACATATATATATATATATATATATATATATATATATATATATATATATATATAACATGCATATTTAATGAAATTTAAACAAACAATACAAAGTAATCGCAGAATTACTGCTAACATACAAAATTAATGGAAAACAACCATAATTCATACTTGCAACAGAATACATGATAACATTTCAAAGACATAGACATGCATCACATATAAATTAAGTAAAAATATTAATACTTATCTTTAAACTGGAGTAATTCCACCAACTACATGCAGACCTTCCACGAACTTCCCAGCCTTAGACCATGCTGCTCATCACGCTCAAGACTGGGTCACCCCTGAGTTGGGACTAAGCTCCACCCAAGGCAAGGGAATCCTAGACTAGGCTGAGGTTACAGGAAAACTGCACAATGCAACCCGAAGGATTCTCTCCAGGAGCCTTCTTACGCCCACTACTCATGGTCTCTCATTCCCCACATGCCAATTCCACCCAGGAGTATACACCTTCACAAGAACAATTCATCAGTTGCTTCACCTCCCTCTCTGGGTCTCGGAAATAGGCCAGATCAAGAATTCTCAGAGCTCCGTAGCTGGTGTTGGACTCTCTCTGGGAGAAAACCACTTCCCATTAGACTCTCTCACCTAGAGAGAGATGCTCACAAGCTTGACAACCTGCCTCTTCTACCACGGGCCTGACAACCCACTTCTTCAGCACACTCCTCAACTCATATCTAGCCAGGTGAGGACAATAACTACGATTCAGCACTCATTCACATAGGGATGATGGTAGCAACAACAGATGGGCATGGCACCGCAGGTGGCAACAACCCATGCTAAAACACAACACGGCTAAGGTGATTACCCAAGTGTCAGGTTCCTCATAAAACACAGAACGACTCACGGATTTCAAGTTTCAGGATGTGTGATTGTGTCAAGGTTCCACGCAGAGGCAAACCGGTTCAGACAGAGGATTAGTCCATGGGTTTTTCCCACCTGTTTCAAGGTGCGGGGCAAGAAAAACACAGAGGTCGATTACAAAGATCCCGCGGTTTTATACAAAGGATCGGTAAACTGACAGAATGAACAACCTTCCCGTGAGGGTTTCCTTCACTATGCACAGGTATGCAGACACAGATGCATAGGCAACACGGTTCAAACGCCCCCGATCCCAGCGAACTCAGGCGGAGAATGATAGAATGGAAGAGCGAACCCCACAACACAGCTGACGCTTCAGATTTTAACTACATGTGCCTAGGTCAACACTTGTCTTCCTGGAGCTGCATGCATTCCCTTTTTCACACATTGCCTCTCCCGAGACTTAGGATAAAAACATGTCTTTCACACAGCTTTGGAATAATAATAAATTATTATTATCAAGGACTTAAGCCCCTAAGCTTAGCCCCTCTTTCCAACCTTTCAGCCCCCTTTTCCTTACCCACCTTGTGGAAGCTTAGTCCCCCATAAATCTTTCTTCATGGTCGGTCTGCACACAACGATGTTTATATTTTATTAATTATCTGCATAACTACATATACAAAATCAGGCTCCTGGCCTTTAACACCTAGGCTCTCCGGCCTAGTAAACACATAAGCCCACCAGCTTATCAACACTTGGCTCACCAGCCTACAAAACATGTTTACAATTTATAAATACAACTGGGGCTTGTCCTTGGGGATATTACACTCTTCCAGATCTCACATATGTGAGTGGAAGAATGGCCTAGATGACTCAGTTTATGTCATGATATTGTTTCTATGCAGGTTGATATCATATGATATTATTTCTGTTGTGACTGTATGTCTCTAGACAGTAGATGTATGCTATTATGGTGGATGTGTTCCACTGGTTGTGACTATGTGTCACTGATTAAGTAGTTGTGTGCTACTTGGTGTGGTTGTGTACCACTGGATAGTAGTTGCGTACTACTATGGATAGACACAGTTGTGTTCTATTGAATGGAATTGTTCCAATTTCCATGAAGACTATCAATAGTGTTGTAAATGATTACCAACTAGATGGATATTTAGTGTGTTGGTGGACAGATATTCTCCAAGCGAAAAATGGTCTAGGACAGTTATTCTTCTAGGACGTATGTTCGGATTAGAAGAATAGTCCTTATATCCCATGGCATGGCTTCCATCATTTGTTGGAACAATTATTCTTCTAGCACATATGTTTGTATTAGAAGAATAGTTCACTTGTGCTTGCTGGACTATTTTTGACTTCATCTAGTTACCTTTATTTTTCTCTTTCTGCTTCTTCATCAACCTTCCTCTTTGCCTTGGCTTCAACAACCTTTTGTTGTTGTTCTTATTCTTTCATTTTCTTTTGCTTTGCTTCTACAACTAGCCTTTGTTTCTCCTCTTCTTGTTTTGCTTCCTTCTTTTGCTCTGCATCTTAGAGTTCCTTTGCCTCTCCTTCAACCTTTCTCTTCTTCTCTTCAACAATTTTCTTCAATGCTTCTTCTCTCTTCTTCTTCTCATCCAATTTGGGTTTTTTCTTTCTTCATATTTCTTTTTTCATTTTCCTTGGTCTTGGCTCTTTTTCTTCTCTTCTTATTTATATGCCTGCTTCCTTTGGTCTTCATCTTCTACTTCCAAGGCTTTTTGGTATCTTTCCTCTTCTTTCCTCTTTTCTTCTTATTCCTTTGCTTCTCATTTTTCTTGGTCCTTCTCTAGAAGCAATAGGAATTGTTCCTTGGCTATCTTCCTTCTTTCTTCTTCTTCCATTATAATATTTTCTTTAGTTGGCTCATCTTGCAATCTATGTAGTACTTCTTCAAAGAATAAAACCCCTTTGAATATCTCCTCTACAAAGTTCACTTCATGAATTACAAGGTGAGTTAGTCCAACAACTTTGACATGATTGATTGTTATGTCTTTTGGGTCATGCTCTCTAGGTTCCCCTGTACACATGAATATGTCTTGCAAGTATTCAGCTTCCTTCCTAACATGAGGACCATCGGATAATGCATATCTCCCTATGTTTAGAGGGAAAGTGGGCCAAAATTTCTTACTGTTACCTGAGACGAATGAAGTTATACCAGTTTCTATTGTTTGGTAGGCAATCTCTTGGGCCAACAACCTATTGAGAACATATTTGGGTAGGATATGTGGGGCCTCAGAGCTCCCATAGACCCTAACATAAGTATAGTACTTTCCCATATAACAATCTCCAATATTCTTCAAGGTTTCCAGGGCATCCTGTGATATTCTATATGGTGGATACCCAAAACTTATGGTGTATAGGGGAGATAGAAAATAGTCACAGATGTCATATAAGTATTTCTTATCATTGACATCCCATAATTATGAATAGTAGACATGTACAGGTGGTTGGATAGGGTCCTAATTCCATCCAAAGGTAGGAAAATGTACAACAGATCATATTGCATCAATGAGGTATGTAGACATGAAGAAGCTAGGATTTTTCATATCTAGGGCTTCATTGACTTTTTGGAAAATGTTGAATGCCAATATGTTTTCCAAATTGAATATTTGGCTTGTCTTCACCATTGTGTATGACATCGGAAACCATTCCATTTGTAAGTGAGTGCTCATCTACTTACCATACAATTGACATATCATAGTATTTAACATTTTGTAGGGTTTTTTGAGTTCCTGAGAAGGGATCGATCGTTATCCTTTCTTGAACTTTCTATCTTCATCACACCACTAATCCTCCATTAATTCTTCGAAATCTTTGTTGTCTTTCCTGAACTTCTTCAATAACAACTCGTCCAAGAAAACCATAGGTGTTCAGAGGTGATATCACAGTCTTATGTCCTTCAACCTCACATATGCTATTAGAAGCTTTGAATTTCTTATTATGGTAGATGTATCTTTATCAAGGTGTGTGAGACACCATCTAGAAACATCATTATAAGGGAACAACATCGAACAAGAAACTATGAGGTGAATGCAACTCTTCTTGATATTTTGATAGACTTCCAAGTCTTCATCCAAGTTTCTAGTGTTGAAAATCCTGTAAATTTCATTGTACTAAGGACAGTGATCCATACCATTGAAGAATTTGGTGTCTATAGCTAAAATGTCATCTGAACTCGTGATAGGTGCAGGTACATTCACCACAGGATTCTTCCCTCTTATGGTCTAGGGTCGCAACATGATGTCATCTCAATTTTCTACAATATACAAATTTCACATAAGTTTGTTGAATTCATACAATAACATAACTAAGAAAAATTCATTCATTCACATACTTGTCGTTCTAAAATTTTGTAGAAGTTTGGGATTAGTTCAGAGCTATAGTATGCATAGAACAACTCACACAAACTTGTAGAAGACAAATGAGGAGTTGTTTAGGGTTAAAAAGGTTTTGTGTATTCGTATTTTACCCCCAATATTATGTAATTAATGTTAAGTGTAAGACAACCTATGTTTGTGTTATTGGACTAATCGGTAAGTGCGGCACAAATAGATCTCCCTAGTTTCACCCCGAAACTAGAACAAAATAAGATAAAATATAAAACTTTCCCTAAGTTTTAATTATCAAGCATACTAACTAACAAGAGATAAATGGCATACCTTTTAAACATTGTTTGTCCTTGCTAGTGTCATCCTCGCTCTGTTCCAAGGCTTATGGGATTTTGAACCTATAAAAAGACACAAGCCAACGAAGTGAAAGCAACAACATATACTCAACAAAACCTATGTATGTGATCAAGGAGTCATGCAACAAAATAAGACCAATTTTATGGGAAAGAAATATATCATTGTATTAAAGATATGAAAAGGAGAATACAACCAGTGCCTTGATGTTGTAAATTCCCTTCCAACAGTTCCTTGATTCCCACACACTTATGCTCCACGGATTCTAAGACCAACAATCTATCTTGACAAAGCAAAGCCCAAAGCTACAAAAATTACTCAAGCTCACACCAAAATCTATCCAACTCAATCCCAAGCTAACTTTCCCCATGAGAACTCCTCTCCTTTTATAGGCTGAAAAGTATAGGGTGAGGAGGTTAGGATGATCTCAAGAGATCATGGATGCGACTCAAATCCAAACCAATCGGAAGCCACATCACCCTCGAAGCTTCTATTCTAGAACTTTCGAGAAATTCCCCTTTTTCCTTCGTATGAAAATCGTCGCACCCTTAACACTGAGAAAACTGCGATGAAGTCGTAGGCCACTATGGTTCAACCTGCGACAATCCTAGATCGTCACACCCTTAACACTAAGCATGGTGTGACGATCCCTTTTTCTAAGGTTTTTTACAAAGGAAAAGTATAATTCCATCTCTCTGGGAAAATGTATCTTCATTCTTCTTAAGGAATTTAGGCCATTGATCCTTCTCAAGACAAAGGATAGGTTTACATCATTAATGGTCATAGGGGTGATGAAAATAATGTTTAACAGTGAGCCCCCAAAGTATGAATTTAGAACAGAGTGATAGCTGAAATACTTTGTCGAGTGTGTGTAGGGCACAAGGAACATGTCGGTCGGAAACCTACCAACAAACAAGTAAATACAGTGCAATAATATCTTCATCACTGAGGTAGGCATTCCCATACTCAGAATACAAAAAAACTCAAAGCATAAATGTTGACATGCAAAGATCCATGTCAAGTAAGACAGGTCATGGCCACCAAACATACATTGTGGATCCATGCCAATATGACTCAAATCTGAACATATCCACCAAAAATACACTGTGGATCTATGTGTTAAAGACTCAAATTTGAACATAGCCATGAGACATACATTGTGGATCTATGCAACAGTACAATCTGAATATACTCCAACTCAACTTGAATCTATCAGAAAATATCCAGGGTCTTCATCTCCACCACTCTATAGTACAAATCTAACCATGTGAATACATGTGTTGAAGTTGAACATGGTAGAAACCACTTGATTATTAGTCATGAGTGAATATCGTTAACAAGTGCGAGGGAAATCACCATTAATGTCAATGACTCCATGGGTACACTAGTACAATCCAACAGGTGTGAATTTGTGATCTGAAGTCGAACACTCGACGAAATCTCCCGATCAGGGGTCAATAATGAAAACCCACTGTCAAAAGCAAGGAAACCTGCCATTGAGGCATGCAAGTTCCAAGGTACCAATTAGTTTCTAAGTCTAATTCTTGGATAATGAGTTTAAGTCGACAAGAAAAGACTCATCACAAGAGGGCCTTAATGTATCCCCCATCAATGACGCGAAACGAGTAAAAAGATTTGAAGTAGATCAGAGTAACAAATGATTTAGGACTGACTCAGGGAGGGTCGACGCAATAGAAGGCTTAAGGACTGTAGAAATGGTGGATGCAATAGAAGGCTTTCCGGGTTGAACTTCTCTTTGAACATATTGATGACACGACAACTATCTTGGAAACACTGACTCAACAACAGGGATCACAGACTGATTGGTAATCTTATAAAGGAGTATGATCAAGAGACAAGCAGATTTTCCAACCTAGAAACAAAGCGAGTGAAAGGGTGTCATGTTCAAAAGCGACTCTTCCATACTATACAGGTTTAGATACATTTCTTTCCTAATTTCTCCTCCACCATTTCTGGCGAGTACCTCTTTATGTTTACGCAAGCTTGAGGAGGATAACATATGCTTGTATATGTAATCTCATCCTTCAGATGAGTCCCTCAAAGTATGTTTAACGAACCCCAAGAAGGAGTGGTTTGATCCCATATGGGTCTTTCGGCTTGTTTAATGAGTCCAAAGAAAGAAAACTCAGGGGTTTTTCATTTTTAGAGAGTCTAAAAAACACTTAAAGAAAACTCCAAAATGTATTTTTTCGTAAAGTAGTCTTATGAGACCGAAAAAGAGATAGTCTACCTCTCAATAGACGTTTTCTTCAAATACTTTAACAAGCGTGAAAAGAACAAGATCGCTCGGCAATATTTTCATGTTTAGAGAGTCTGAAAAGAGATTAAAGGGAACTCCAGGGTGTTCATTTTTTATATAACCTTTACGAGTCTGAAAAAGTGATAAAAGTTTACTCGATAACATTCTCATTGATTTACGAGCATGAGAAAGAACAAAGACTAAGCCCGGGATTGTTTTCATTTTTACGCAAGCTTAAAACGAAACAAAATTATGCTTGGGATAGATTTTATTTTTACCCAAGCTTAAAACTAAACAAAACTATGCTTGGACCTGGTTTCATTTTTACACAAGCTTGAACCAGAGAAAATTATGCTTGGACCTAGTTTCATTTTTACACAAGCTTGAACCAAATAAAACTATGCTTGAGGTAGGTGGTTTCATTTTTACATAAACTTGAACCAAAGAAAACTATCCTTGCGACTTACCATCGCATAATCCAGGGATGGTTGGTACTTAGTGACTCTTCCATAGAATACAGGGATGGTTGGTACTTAGTGACTCTTCCATAGAATACAGGGATGGTTGGTACTTAGCCACTAGCTTAAGAAACTAGCGGCTTTAACTTCAGCATGAAGTCCAAAGGCTGAAAGCATTGCCCCCCAAGCTTCGGTTCGTCCAACATCATAAGAGGATGAAAAGAAGCTTCAAATACTATATGTAATGAAGTACTTGACTCAATCGAAGAGGGGGAAATATATTTCATTTTTTAATGATCTTTCTACAAAGAAGAAAAATTATGCTCGAGAATCTAGGTTCAATCCCTAGACCTCTGTTTCATTTTTTAACGAGCTTGACACAGAAATAGAAACTATGCTCATAGTTGGTTTCATTTTTTAACAAGCTTGAAATTAGAAAACCATGCTCATAGATTCTCTTCTTGATAACGGCTTCCAAGAGGACAGTGCTCTGGAAGGACACAATGTCAAGGGACAAAACTCGGTCATGGCCTCCAAGAGATCTTCACTTGACGTAAGAAACACACTCTAGAAGGAACACACGTCGAGGGTCGTGATAGGGGTAATGAGGTCAGGCTCCAATAGCCCTACCAAAGAGATAACCATGTCAACTACCGGATCCAAGTCATAAGAGATTGAGCTTACAGTGAGAGGCTCAACTGTATCGGCAACTGAAATCATGGGCGACAATGCCACATAATTGACCTATGGTGGGGGCGATATCGTTTGCATATAAGAATCATTTAGGGAGGTCATTGGGTTTGTAATCAAATCAGGACCAACGAATGAAAGTTGATCGATAGTCACTATTCTTCCATCGTGAGGGAAATATATCACATGAATAAGAGTGGGCACGATAGCTTTCATGGCATAGACATAATCTTTCCCAAGGATCAAATCAAAATCCAAGGGGTCGTGGACTACCATGACGTCAATAAAGACAGTTTTGCCTCCCAAAGTTACGGGAAACTGAGGAAGGATCCCTAAAGGGTGACTGGTTCTTTTGTTAAAAGCTAACAGAGTCTGGGTAACTAGCATAAGTTGAGGATAACCCAAATCTTGCCAAGCAATAGAGGACAAAATACTAACAGACAAACCTTCATCTATCAGTGTTTGAGGAACATCCTGACCACAAACTTGTATTGTAATCTTGAAAGGAATGTGAGAGGGAATACTAGGTCTAGTTAGTGCACCCCAATAAAAAAGGATGGCCTCATTACTTGGAGGGGGTTCCACAGAAGAAGGAGGAATACCCCCAAGCACGGTAGATTCTGTATCAATGAGAAAAATGTGGGTATAGTCGGGTTTACTCTCTAACGGGAGAGTAAGATCGACCAATGACAGGATCAAATCGATCACTTGGGCTACATTCTCCAAGGGGAGAATGGAGTCGACGAGTGGAAACGGATCGATCACTTGGGTTGCACTCTCTAACGGGAGAGTGGGATCGACCGAAGATGGGATCGAATCGACCACTTTGTCAACTGGTTCAACTAAGGATGTGACCAGATTGACTACATGATCAACCAGACTGATCGATGAAGGGAACAGATTGATCATTCCATCAACTACAGGTAGGTCGAGAGTAAGCTTGTGATAAGCTGCTGGAAGTTGAGGTTTTGAAATAGTCATGTCTTCCAGTAATTTTGAGGCTTCGTCCATACGAGGGAAAAGGTGAGTTTGATGACTCCCTCTACATAACATACACGAGAACTTGACTCTACTTTTCTTCTTCCCAACGGTATCTTGAATAGTTGATGGGAGGTCATCAACATGTTGTTCAGAGGTTGATGACAGAGGATGGAAAGGGTGTGTAGACCATTCTTCTATAACCTTGGATAGACCAGGGCAATCCTTAAGAAGATGGCTACCCTTACATAGCCTGCAAGGGTACTTGGGCTTACGGGTTGTTTGGGTGATCTTGGCATCATCAACACTTTGAGCACGACTATCAGTAACTGGTGGTTTTCCAACATGTTTGGCAGTGGTTGGAAGTTTGGAACCTTGCTTATTTTTCTTCTTCTTATCCTCTCGGTTACTAGCTTCAAAGATTTCACTCGACAAAGAAGATGAAACGGAATAAGACCTTGCAAGTGAAGAAGTTGAAGGATCAACATGAGGTTGATGTTATTGGGGGGAAGTGCTTACAACCGAAGCACTTGCTGCATTCGGGATTACCAGAGTGGAAAACAACCATACCAACAATCCAATTGTGAGACCTGGAAGGCTCAAAGTAGCGATGTAAGGAGGACTAACATTTCCGTAAGATGGAAAAACAAAAGGTTCCCCTGGCAAAGGGGTTCCTTCATTGATCATTATAGGAACTGACGCCATTAAATAAATATCCAACCTAGAGTATGCTAGGGAAAACAAATAGCACACGCTAAAAATCTAGGAAGCAAACACGCAAACAAAACCGTCTTACAATGAACACACTAGTTGGTGATGAAATCCAATGTCATGGGAACATTGTACGAAGGGGTTGAGATAGAGCGAGTAGAAAAGTTATGTTGACGACTTGCTTAACAAACTTACACCCTGGTGAAAGCTCCCACACATTAACATGGGTATACCCTCCAAGGAGCCCGAGTGAGTTTTTCCAACGTCAATTCCAGGTACCGTGAAGACTTTCCCTCCACATTCACCTTGTGTAAAGACCCTAAAGAGGAAGGCCACTAAGGTTACCAACTACCACAATGATGCTTGGGGAAACAGTCGATAGTCTGATACACGCGTAAGGGCAGGGTATCTAAGCCTGAAATCAACTCGAGAAGGTCCCCACAGGATTTTCTTCTCAAGTGAGCCCCAATAATATGCACAATCTCTACACTAAGACCAACAAAGTAGGGTGAGTAACTCTGCCAGCCTTAATGCGACCTCAGGTTTGACCCTTGTGTTAGAAGGGCTTCCCACAACAAAATATAGCAAATGGATTTAACTCTCCCTATCACAATATACTATGCTTGTTTGATATCTTTGGAAATTTATCCTTTCAACCTATTCCAAATCCCTACACCTTAAGCTAATGTAGGTTTTCTACCAGAAAATACAAAAATGTCTAATCAATTTTTATAAGCGCTTTATTTTTAGGGCTGTTGTTACTCAAGAGGAAAATGGTGTGGACTAAATGATTTTTTGACCGACTCTAAACAATGCAAATAAATGAGAATGCAAATATTTTACTTCGATGAAAGCTATATTACGAGAAGGAGAAAATGTTTATCATTCCCATATGCACAATGTCCCAAACTTTTATCAAACTCATAAATATCAAGAGCTTCCATAAATGAGCCAAAGAGACTGTACACCAATACACGATTCTTGGCCCACCATGAGGGGGAATTACTTTAAGAATTCAAGACCAAAAATGCCAAAAATCATGCAATTTCGCTACTTCAAATGCAAAGATGCCCCCAATCTAATAGAAAACAAGAAATAAGAGTTTTTGTTTTCAAAGATAGCTAAAAGCAATAGAAAATCTGTCAAACAAACCATAATCAAACCCAAAAATTCACCCCAAAACCATATCTAAGATCTGGGCAAGAAAAACCATCCAAAACTAATTTTTCACACAATCGTTGTAGGTTGTTAGACTAACACAGTGCGACGATCCCTGGTCGTCGCAGGCTAAAGAACAAATACAGTGCGATGACGTCACATTGCGTCAAAAGGTAGGGTGCATCGATCCTAGATCGTTGCAATATCTCTCAAAGTAGGGTGCGTCGATCCTAGATCGTTGCAATGTCTCTCAAAATAGGGTGCGACGATCAAAGGAAAAATGGAAAAAAATAAAAAGCAAGAAGGTTTTTCCAGTGAATTTAAACAGTCGGAGAGTCAAGCTGGATCTCCCAGTGACTCAGAAAACAAAACCCAAGCAATCAAAGCAAGAAATCAAGACAAACTAGGAAAACAATCCCTTCCCTAGTATGGTCACCAATTTTATTATCGGACTAATCAATAAGTGCGGACACAAATAGATCTCCCTAGTTTCACCCCAAAACTAGAACAAAACAAGAGAAAATATAAAACTTTCCCTAAGTTTTAATTATCAAGCATACTAACTAACAAGAGATAAATGATATACCTTTTAAACATTGTTTGTCCTTGCTAGTGTCATACTCGCTCCGTTTCAAGGCTTGTGGGATGTTGAACCTGTAAAAAGACACAAGCCAGTGAAGTGAAAGCAACAACATATACTCAACAAAACCTATGTATGTGATCAAGGAGTCACACAACAAAATAAGACCAATTTTATGGGAAATAAATATATCACTGTATTAAAGATATGAAAAGGAGAATACAACCAGTGCCTTGATGTTGTAAGGTTCCTTCCAACATTTCCTTGCTTCCCACACACTTATGTTCAACGAATTTTGAGACCAACAATCTATCTTGACAAAGCAAAGCCCAAAGCTACAAAAGTTACTCAAACTCACACCAAAATCTATCCAACTCAATCCCAAGCTAACTTTCCCCATGAGAAATCCTCTCCTTTTATAGGATGAAAAGGATAAGGTAATGAGGTTAGGATGATCCCAAGAGATCAGGGATGCGACTCAGATCGAAACCGATCAGAGGCCACATCACCCTCGAAGCTTCTATTCTAGAACTTTCAAGAAATTCCCCTTTTTCCTTTGTACGAAAATTGTCACACCCTTAACACTAAGAAAACTACAATGACGTCGCAGGCCACTGTGGTGCAACCTGTGACGATCCTATATCGTCGCATCCTTAACACTAAGCAAGGTGTGACAGTCCCTTTTTCTAAGGTTTTTGACAAAGGAAAAGTATAATTCCATCTCTTTGGGAAAATGTATCTTCATTCTTCTTCAGGGATTCAGGCCATTGATCCTTCTCAAGACAAAGGATAGATTTACATCATTAACAGTCATAGGGGTGATGAAAATAATGTGTAATAGTCTGGGTGGAGGACTGCGTTGTAATTAATGTTATCAAAAAGAAAAAATTTCCTAGATTCATGTATGAGGTGGATGGTGATTTGGAGATCAAGCTTGAAAACTTCCCCGATAATATTATCAAAAGGATTCATTGGGATGTTCCATCAGAATGCCACAAATACTCCATTTACCTTATGCTTTTTGATGGATATGCTTAAGGAATATTTGATTTATGCATTGACAATCATGCCAAATAAAATGATAGAAATTTGTGTGTGCTAGTCACGAGTTACTTTAGCATGAAAAAACTACTTTTTTGGTTTAACACTTCACCACTTCTCACCAAATTTATCGAAGTGTACCATTGGAGAGAAAAAATAAGATGAAAATCTCATTATGATAGAAGGGGTCCCGATAGTGCTATGAGAGAGGGATCATCATAAAGGAGCCATCGGAGAGAGGAATATAGCATGGTTAGTCCGTGTTTCGATGTGAAGGTATTGAGAGAATATTCATTCCTCGAAGATAATGCCTGTATGAAAAGCCTTACTTGTGGGGAGACTAAATTGCTTGAATAATACTAAATTAATCGACAAAACATTGTTTGCCATGTAATGTTGGCAGTTATGAAAGGGACCCACTCCACACGTTTAAATTTTACCACGTAGACCAGTTCTTTGGGAAAGTAACATATTTACACAAAGGTGTGGGATAAGTGATTTATGGCATAGGGAAACTATATGCATCAGGAAAATTCCATCAGATTCGATAATGTGCATAAAGTGTAGACCTTTTCGATGAACATGACTCTGATAGAAAACCTCCTGATAGTGCTATCGGAAAGGATCCATCAGAAAGTAATTTGGATTAGTATGTTATTTCACTCTGAGGAGTAACCTTTCGATGGAGTAATCTGACAATCCTCGAATATGGTCATATGAGTTAAGGTTTTCCTTAGGACCCAACAAGGCTTGTAGCTCATTCATTTAGAAAAAGGGATAGCAAATGTAGGGTGAAAACTCACAAGACCTATGATTATCATAGGTGCTTTTGGGCTAGTCTTGGGGTTGCAAAAACATAATGGTAGTTCCCTATATTAGTAGTAAGTCAAGTTAGTAGTGATCAAATTCCTTGCTAAAATTTCGATAGGGGGTACCCATTGAAATTCTCTAAGGCAGAGAATTGTAGTGGGTAGTTGTTGGAGCACAACAATAGTCAAATTTCAAAGTATGAACAATGAAAATTCCAAGTGTGCTTACTAACAAAAATTCAATGATAAAAAACGAAATTTAGGTATATGAAGAAGACATAATAACAAAAGTTAATTAAGAAAACTATACAAATATAATAAGAAAATACCATGTTGCAACGATGCCTCATCGTCATCCAAATCACAAGAGTCATCATAATGAAAGACAAAATCAATACGAGAAACTAAGTGATTATCCTATTGTATTGGAGTGAATCTCATACATGGAATGTGATCATGTTCCAAATAGCGGAAGTTGTCACTGCATAGTTTTGTATAAAATTGAATTAGGGTGGTTTGACCCCTTCACAATCTGACAGTTATGTTCAACTCTTTGTAACTCATATTGTCTTGTATCGTCAACCATGACATCATCGAGAACATAGAATAATGCAAAGGCATTACTAGCCATAACAAAGGCGTAAGTTTGTCCCCGAGGTGTAGGACAGTCGGTGACGGAGTGTGTTGTTAAGCCACTCCGTGATGTTAAAGTCACCGGTTAGAAACCTGCCGGGACAAAAAATCCAACCATGTTAAGGGTTGGTGTGGCTCAGGCCGGGTGCGATCCCCGGGTGTTTTTGACGGCTTAGATGCCCCTGAGTCGCGGTTTCTCAAGCCACAGGTTAATCGCAGGTCCTGCACAAATTAACAAACAAAAATAACAAAGGCGTAAGTTTTTTCCATAAAATTCTTTGAGGACAAAGCATCTTAAAGGGGTAGGCAATGTAATGAACATAAATATATAAAATGTCAATAGATAATAATAACAATAATAAATGAAATGAAACATCATATCTAAAGGACATGGCCTACCAAGGGACATGACCCTCATCCACTATGACTAGTCAATGCTATAAGTACACCATCACATGGGATTGTATCCTCAATTTATCTCTCATTCGTTATTAAATTTATTTATTACTTGTCCTATATCGATTTTAACCCAATGTCCTTTTTACATTAGATACACGGTAAATGAACCTTGTTCATATTTAGTTGTATCATGAATTTATCTCCCATTTGATGTTAAATATATTTATTACTTGTCCTATATCGATTTTAACCTAATGTCCTTTTTTACATTGGATACTCAGTACATGAACCTTGTTCGTATTCAATAATTAAACTTTGTTCATTTCAATAGCAAGGACTTTTGTTGTGATGGATAGTTTTCAAGAAACTAAAGGGTGAACATGGTGGTCGGGAATTGGGCCAAGTCATCCACAATACTATAGTTATGAATGGGCCTTGCTTGCAATTATGGGAAATGTGGCATAAAGGTACCATTGGTACAGAGTAGGGTCTAAATTAGGGTGTAAGATATACAAGTGACCATTATTTGAGGGTGGGATGTTGTATTCTTTGGGTGGAGGGGATTTATAGGGTAAAAAATCATACTTTCGGCTATGAGTTTTAAGATTGGTGTCCATGGAATTCATGTAAATAGTTACGAAGGAAGGATCTCTAGATGAAGTAGAGGTAGATGGTTGATTCATAGGAGGTGGTACCTAATGGGTAGTCACTAAACCTTGTAGTGTGAAGGGGTTTTATAACACTTGCAGTTGGCAAGTAGGAGGGTGACTAGATTGAGTTCCAACTTGCCCCTAAGTGGGGTTAGCATTAGATTTAGTAGTTGCTTCCTCTCACAAGTGAGGTACTTCAAGTAAATGAGGAAAATGATGAGTATAGTGACCAAACATACAACAAAGAGTGAAAGGGTGATTAATTATGAGCTAATTGTTCTTCCCTTGCTTTGGTGGATTATTGGTATCATGATTCTGATTTGCAAGTTTGAGGTTACCCTCGACATTAGCAAGTTGATTGGGTGGGTTGTCCCCAGTACCTTGGTTATGGTTTGACATCTTATTATTTCTTGTGTTCTTATTTTTATTATTCAATGCATTTTTAGGATTGGGCATGTTTTGTTGGGCATAAACTTAGCCTTGTAAGGGAAGAGAAAGCTAAACCAAAGTGATTTAAGATGGGGGTAATTGAGCCCAAGGTGCCAGGGGGTTTGATATAGGATTGAGAAAGCGATAATATGGATTTTGCAAATGGAAGCCACCATACGATGAGAAAGTGCCACTACACGAAGGACCATTACATGAAGTCACGTGCACATGAAGATCGACATGGGAGCACAAATAGGCTGTACTTGCACATAGCTAAGATGATGAGCATGATGCATCATATGGAACAGTGGGACTATGATGGGGCATATTAAGACACCCATATGTAGGAAGGCCAAACAAAGGGTTAGCTACACCCTAATCGTTACCATACATGCTAGTACTAGTGGAGAAATTTAACTGACCAAATGAATTGAAGGCTTGGGCAATAGACCCTGTAACACCATTAGTTGCATGGGGTGCCCCTAACATTTTCTATTTTGTGGAGTATTTGAAATAATATTGTATATATACTTGGAGTAGGCATAAATTAGGTCAAATTGTTGGGCCTTAAGAATGGATTCCTCTTTATTCTTAGGCATATTAGTGCTCACATCCTTGGTAATCACAAGGAGAAGAGACTTCAAGAACCAATCTAAGAGGAATAGACCTTGGAGTTCAATCTTACATAAGTTATGTATCCTATGCCATTCATGAGTATGGTTAGTGCTACGGGTGAATGTAGTCTAATGACAACTAATCAGAATCTCAAGTCCCACATCATAACGAATCGATAATTGGAAAAAGGTAAGAAAGACCTTAGCTATGGACTCAAAAGAGGCATGAGTATTGACAAGTTGTTCAATATACCATTTTTCCATAATTGTAGTGAGGATGCATTGAAATAACATAATCTTGATAATATTAGTGTTGGCACGGGACAATTTTGGGAGGAATCAAAGAAGTTTTGAAGGAATTAAAGCAGTGCCGGAAAACAGGGGAGCACACTGGAAATAAAGGAAAAGCGACATCGGAAACAAAGGAAAAGAGGCGCCAAAAAAAAGAGGAAAAGCAGCACGTGAGAGGAAAGCATGCAGGAAAACCTAACCACATTAGGGTTAGGGTTTTTGTAGGAGATTGTAATGGTTGATAAGCCAAAAATAAGTATAAATAAGTACCTAGGAGGTCTAGGTCGGGGGTTGTTGTTAGTGTTGTTGTGGGAGAATATTAGAGAATACAGTTTTGGTTGGTTAGGAGAATGACTATAAAATCTGATACCTTTTTGCAAGATTTTGAGTTGTAGGAGAGTCAAATAACTAGACCTTGAGGGTTAGATCGCAGGGTGAGGAGCCTGGTGCGGTCTAGTCAGCCTCAAAAAGGTCATGAAGTATGTTCGTGACGGTATGAATGGAGTTGTAGTGCGCACGGTGCCATATATTACAGAACCATAATAAAAGAGCCTAAGAGACAGATCTTTATGGACATAGCCCAGGAGGGGGTGAACCATGGTAACATCGATGTAATGTGTTATGTGATGTGTTGATTGTATAAGTGCTTTCTGTAAGTATTTAGTTGATGAATGAATAATTATGTGAGATCCGTTAATTCTTAGATTTGTTAGAATCCATGCATCCACATAATAGAGGAATGGATCTTAAGAATAATAGAAGGAACTACTAGATAAAGGCTTAAGAAGATGAAATTCAATCCCAGATCCCCACTCTTTACTAGACTACAAGCATATGAGCATTGCAGTCACCCATAAAATTATCTCAGGTGAGACTATGCAATACACTATGTGTGTTGTGTTGCCTTCTGGTTTACCAGGAGGGCCGATAGTTTTAGATGGATTTGTTGGAAGTTGTTCAGATATGAACATGGGTCAGCCCAAGAAGTGGTTAGATAAGGAGAAACAACCAACAAATGGTTTCGTTACTGGCTGGAACTACATGGGATTGAGTGAGTGGGATCTGTGAAAGAATCACGAAGAGAATGAAGGTATAAAAAGGAATGTTCAAACCATGGAATCCAACGAAGGTGGAGATTGAAATTTGGTTGAAAACAAAGGAGCTTGAGTTTGCACAGAAGGATAACAGAAACCTTAAAATAACACTGCGCAAATATCTAGACAAGTACATGTTTAGCGACCTCCATGAGGTCTTTTTCTGTGATTTCCCGCATGTGTTGTAGGAGTGGCTATTAAGGTTGAAAGACAACCACCCTACAAATTGAATCAGATGACTCGAGTGGAATCTTGTGGAGATCGTGCAGTTACAACAAGTTAACAACAAATTCACGCGCGTAGTAGATTTCTGGCTAGACAATATTGTTGCAGGATTTATCACAAAATTTGCAATAGATACTGCGAAGTCTTATAGCGCAGCAGAGCAAGAGTTCCTAAAAGGACCTAGAGGTAGGTATATCATATCATTGTACACTTTGATCGAGATCTTACTGTATAACAAAAGTGTAATGACTATGGAAACAGACAACTAGAGTTCCTTGTGTGCATGGGGGAAGGGGGGAAGCACTGAAAAGAGTTGGATAAATGGAGGAAGAGATGGATAAGGTAAAGAAGGAGGCCATGGACCCAATCATGATGGAGGAAAACCAGATAAAGAAGATAATGGCAAAAACTGGAAAGACATGTAATGGAGTACCCTACCAATATAAGATGAATAATAAGAAGAGAGCCATAACAGATAGTGAGGGCTTGGCAAGTGATGAAGAAGAGGTAGAGGATCTCCGGGACATGGAGCAGATTGAGGAAATCATACGCACAACATATGAAAGGAAGACGAGAGGTCCAAGGACATGAACAAAATTTAGAACTCCTATCCATGTATGTCTCAGTGTGGAACCCATAACCCCATGTGTGACTAATACACCAGAAACAACACCATCGTTTAGACAACCGAATTTTAGTGGAAGAAAGACAACAGAAAGTGCACCCAATCAAGGAGCAGCGACTGGAGGAGCCATTTTAGGAAGTAGTAGTCAAGTATCTACATTGCGCGGAGTTCGTAGTTCATCACCGGTCAAAATGGCAGGACATGATCCCACCATTTGTTGATATTATGGTAGCTTCGGGAGGTATCAACCTCCATTGTGACCTTTGACAAGATTAGAATATTCTGGAATCAAGAAAAGAAGTGAATGTAACCCTAGAAATTAATTACTACCCAAAATAAGAAGTAGGCCCAGGCAAGTCTGCTAGAGCTAGTATAAATACAGGGCGCCAGTCCTCACTTTACACACACTTCTTAGAATCGCAGAGAGACACTTGTGTGCACTGTAGTCTGGTAGTCTTGTGCGCAAGTCCTAGAGAAGGTGTTGCCGCCAGTTCTAAAGTCTATTGTTTCTATTTTTCTGGGTTGGACTCTCTGATCAACTTTGGTTACTTCTTTCTTGGTGCACTATCCTTGCTTGGATATTGGTTTTCTACCAGGATTCTTCTCTCTGTCAAGGTCAAGGTGCTCAGAGGGTGGCTTTGGCCTATTGTTGGGTGACAATAGTGATATTGTCTATGGTAAAACGAGCACATTCTAACAGGTTATGGGCCCACACCACCTTCATTCAATCTAACCGTTGGAAGGGACCATATCCATTAGGATACTAAGCTCATTGAAGAACTACCGCTAGGGTTTACTAGCAAGAGCAGATACCAAAACACTGTTGCTAGGGTTACTAACAGGTGCAGTTGCAGAAACCCTAAAACCCCGATCTAGCACCTCATGATGGAACATCTCGCTCAAGAAGAAGGTTTTCAAGTGCGCCTTAGTCCAGCGCACCTATTGGCACTCTTAGAAGGCAGAAACATCAAAGTTGAAGTTTTGGATCAAAGTGTGACCAGTCACCAGTCAACCGAAGTCATGAATGAAAAGACTAGTCATCTACACTACTCAGCACTCACATGAACGATTGAAGATGGCATGTGGATAATTGACAATGGAGCTTCTAGGAATATGACGGGAGATCAAGCCAGACTCTCAAATCTAAATGAAAAGAAGACATCGTACAAGGTAGAGCTTGGAGACAAAAGCACTTACCTAGTTGAAGGATTTAGAGAAGCCTCTGTCAAGTTGAAAACAGGTAACAATGTTCATTTGAGCAATGTCTTATATGTATCTGGTTTAGAAAAGAATCTTGTATCCATATCTTTCCTAAAACACAAAGGAAACAGAATATATTTCGTAGATGGAAAAGTGTTATCTTGGCACAAAGACTCTAGCATAGAGAATGCTAGGGTTACTGGAATCCGTAAAGGAAATCTATATAGACTACTAGAACAAAATGAAGAAGCTCTTGTACATGACGAAGTCAACCCCAATGAACTTTGGCACAGAAGGTACACTCATATTAATTATCAAGCATTACATTTTCTCAAAAAGATGGTTGAAGGAACACCAGAATTACAGTCTACACATGAAGGAATTTGAAAAGGATGTGCTCTTGGAAAGAATATAAAGAAACCATTCCCAAGCAGCAACAATAGATCTAAGGAGATTCTAGATCTAATACATTCAAATGTTTGTGGTCTGATGCTAGTCAAATCTCTAGGAGGTTCTCTTTATTACATAATCTTCATAGATGATTACTCAAGAAAGACTTGGTTATATCTCTTGAAGACAAAGGACGAAGTATTCAACAAGTTTCAAGAATTCAAAGCAGAGATAGAGAACCTCACAAACAAGAAAATCAAGACATTGAGAACAGATAATGGAGGAGAATACACATCCAAGGAATTCGTTGCCTTCTGCAAATCAGCAGGGATTAGGAGGGAGTTGATTGTTCCTCATAATCCTCAACAAAATGGTGTAGCAGAAAGGAAGAACAGATCTATTGAAGAAACTGTCAAGGCACTACTAAATGATCAAGGTTTATCTATGTTTCTATGGGGAGAAGCATCCATGAGAAAAATGTATGTTCAGAACAGAAGTCCTCATCGCATATTGAAGGATATGACTCTAGAAGAAGCCTTCTCGGGAAAGAAACCTAATGTGGAAAACTTAAGAATCTTTGGATGCCATGTTTACTCTCACATTCCTAAGGATAAAAGGAATAAATTAGTACCCTCGGGAAAGAAGGGCATATTCATGGGATATAGTGAATCATCCGAGGCTTATAGAATCTATATCCTGGAACAACATAAGATTGAAATCAGCAGAGATGTGACCTTCAATGAAAAGATGGATTTCAAGAAATCCATAGAAGAAACTATAGAAGAACAAGAGTATGAAGAGACTATTGAAGAAGGCACGTGTCTTCCAAAAAAACAGAATGAAGAAAAGGAACAACTTAACCATCTGATGCAACCATGTGAGACTATTGATTCAGACATTATACCTAAGACCAAGAAACGACTAGCTTGGATTGAAGCTACCCTACAAGAAGTAGAAAGACTCAACGTCCCAAGTGGGACCTTCATAAAAAGTAAGAAGCCCAAAAGATTCTCCAGCTATGCAGCATACATGACAAAGCTTCTAGACGAAGAGCCTACCATGTTTGAAGAGGCAGTTCAGAAGAAGCAATGGAAAGAAGCCATGATAGAAGAACACCAATCCATCATCAAGAATGATGTATGGGAAATTGTGCCTAGACCTAAAGAAAAATCAATAGTAACTTCAAAATGGGTCTATAAGATCAAACATGCAGCAGATGGAAGCGTGGACAAATATAAAGCAAGGTTCATAGTCAGAGGGTTCTCTCAGAAGGAGGGAGAAGACTATGACGAAACTTTTGCTCCAGTTACCAGATATACTTCCATTAGAGCTAGCATGTCTCTTGTCACTTCCATGGGATGGAGTTTACATCGAATGGATGTAAAGACAACTTTCCTCAATGGAGCAATCGAAGAAGAAGTATACATTGAACAACCTCAAGGGTTTGAAGTACATTCCAAAGACACTCATGTTTGCAGACTAAAGAAATCTTTATATGGACTCAAGCAAGCTCCAAGAGCTTGGTATGCCAGAATAGACAACTACCTAATGAGACTTGGTTTCTCCAAAAGTCATGCAGATCCAAATCTTTACTACAAAGTCATGAACAATGCACCTGTGATTCTATTTCTATATGTCGACGGTCTATTCCTAACATGTGAAGAGTCTCTCATCATCCAGTGCAAAAAGGAACTAGATTTTGAGTTTGATATGAAAGATCTTGGTCTCATGCATTATTACTTGGGACTAGAAGTATGGCAGAAGCGCGGTGAAGTATTCCTTGGACAAGGAAAGTATGCAATAAAGATTCTTCAGAAGTTTGGAGTGATGGATTGCAAATCCATGGACACTCCTATGACTATAGATATAAGAAAAGTAAGAGACTCGGATTCTCATCTAGTAGATCCATCACTATATCGACAATTGATTGGGTCATTGATGTATTTGGAAAATACTCGACCAGACATTTGCTTTGTCGTGAACACACTAAGCCAGTTCCAGGTGGAACCTAGACATGAGAATTGGATAGTTGCAAAGCATGTTCTATAGTATATCCATGGGAAACTAAACTATGGTTTAAGATATACAACATCTGGTGATATACAACTTCATGGATTCACAGATTCAGGAAAAGTAAGAGACTCAGATTCTCATCTAGTAGATCCATCACTATATCGACAATTGATTGGGTCATTGATGTATTTGGAAAATACTCGACCATACATTTGCTTTGTTGTGAACACACTAAGCCAGTTCCAGGTGGAACCTAAACATGAGCATTGGATAGTTGCAAAGCATGTTCTACAGTATATCCATGGGACACTAAACTATGGTTTAAGATATACAACATCCGGTGATATACAACTTCATGGATTCATAGATTCAGATTGGGCAGGAAGTGCAGAAAATGGAAAGAGTACTTCGGGGATGTGTTTCAGCTTGGGCTCCACTATGATATCTTGGGGCAGCAGAAAACAGAAGTCCGTCGCACTCAGCACAGCAGAAGCAGAATATATGACAGCATGTGTACATAAGCAATATGGCTGAGAAAGTTGATTTATGGATTATTTGATCAGGTTCCAGATTCGACCATAATACACTGTGACAATCAAAGTTGTATAAGGATATCAGAACACCCAGTGTTTCATGAACAGTCGAAACACATTGAGATCAAATACTACTTTATTCTAGATAAATTCCAGGAAGGAGAAGTAAAGCTCCAATACATCCCCACAAATGAGCAGACGATAGATATCCTGACAAAGCCTCTATCTAGAATAAAGTTTGCATATTTCCGAGACAAACTGGGGATCGTGGAAATAACTCCCTTAGCTGAAAGGGAAGAAATGACTCTCTAGGTTGGGAGGGAGAACTGACATATCATCGAATTAAGGACAGTAATTTTCAAGTTGAAAAATGGTCCAACTTGGGTAGTTTCTTTCCATTTCGGAAAGTGGTTTGAGATTTCTGACAGACAGGCATTTTCCAGTTCGGGAAATGGTCCAGATCGAACAGTCATTTTCGTAATAAAAATGGTTCGTTGGATTGTTGATGTACCATAGACAGTGATTTCCCATTGTGGTTAACATGGGGAATGGTCTAGGATAGTCTCTTTTCTTGACGGTCACTCTTAGTAGTGGTCAAGAAGACTGGTCTGCCTCGTTGGACAATCATTCTTTCGAAGCTCACAGTTGTGAGCAGTTTCGAAGAATGGTCCATTTTGGAGGTTGGTGCAAGACAGTCGTTTCCTTAGGAAATGGTCTGGACAGTCATTCCCTAGGGCAGATTCATTCTCTCTAGGTTACACTTTGTTTAGTGCCAGAGGAATGGCCCAGATAGATGAATGGTTCAGGTTCAACAATCAGGGACAGGCATCCCCTAGGGAAGACTCATTCTCTCCAGGTTGCAGTTTGTTTAGTGCCGGAGGAATGTCCTAGGATAGGGAATGGTCCAAGCTCAGAAATTGGGACAGATATTCTTCCTTGCTTGAGAAGAATAGTCCAGATAGCCCATCATTGATGTTCCACTATGAGGGAAGATGCTCTTCCAGATCTCATAGATGTGAGTGGAAGAATGGACCAGATGACTCAGTTTATATCATAACATTGTTTTTGTGAAGGTTGATATCAGTTGATATGATTACTATGGAGACTGTATGTCTCTAGACAGTAGAAGTATGCTACTATGGTGGCTATGTTCCACTGTTTGTGACTATGTGTCATGGATTGAGTAGTTGTGTACTACAATGGATAAACACAGTTGTGTTCTATCAGTTGATATTGTACCAGTTTTCATGGAGATTATCCACTTGGATAATAATGGCAGTGCTCGTGATGCTACCAGTTGAATGGTATGTTTGTGATCAAGACCATTATCAGTTATACCTCCCTAGCTAGGAGGGAGTGTTGATATTATGGTAGCTTCGGGAGGTATCAACCTCCATTGTGACCTTTGACAAGATTAGAATATTCTAGAAGCAAGAAAAGAAGTGAATTTAACCCTAGAAGAGACGTTGGCTAAGAGAGATAATTAATATGAATAAATTAGTACCCAGAATAAGAAGTCGTCCTAGGAAAGTCTGTCAGAGCCAGTATAAATACAGGGCACCAGTCCTCACTTTACACACACTTCTCAGAATCGCAGAGAGACACTTGTGCACACTGCAGTCTGGCAATCGTGTGTGCAAGTCCTAGAGAAGGTGTTTCCGTCAGTTCTGAAGTCTATTGTTTCTATATTTCTAGGTTGGACTCTCTGATCAACTTTGGTTACTTATTGTTTGGTGCATTAGCCTTGCTTGGATATTGGTTTTCTACTAGGATTCTTCTCTATGTCAAGGTCAAGGTGCTTGGAGGGTGGCTTCGGCCTATGGTTGGGTGACAATAATGATATTGGCTATGGTAAAACGAGCACATTCTAACACCATTAGGTTACCTGAATTCAAGGGAGAGGCATCAAAGGATCCTAAAAAACACTTGTTTATCTATGAGAAGATATGGGAAGCAAAGCATATCACAGACGAGGATACAAAACTTGTGCAATTAGCTATCATGCTCAGAGACCGCGCACTGGATTGGTACATGAGCTTAGTTGTAAACATTCCACCAGGAACAACAAGGACGATTGCAGATGTCAAGAAGCTACTAATAAATGAATTTCAAAAGCCCAGTTCAGAAGATCAGTAAATGAATGAGATGATTAAGATCAGACAGAAACCAGGAGAGTATGTTTGGGATATTGATCATAGGTTCAAACGATTGAAGACTAAATTGAAGTATATGATGATGGATATGCAGCATAGACATGTCTTTGTGAATTCACTACTACCACACCTAAAATACCCTTTGAGGCAGTAGAAGTTTCAAACGCAGGCAGAGGCTCTACAAGAAGCCCTACAACTCGAAGAGAACCAGTATCAGAAGACAAATCTAGCAATAGAAGAGTTGAAGGAGGATTTGAAGAACCTCACATTTCAACTAAACTAGAATAGGGTCAAAGAGAAAAGAGAAGTTCTTTGGTGTACCACATGCAGGGTGGAAGGACACCACAAGAATGAGTTCCCAACTTTCGCGCAGTACATGGCAACAAGGCTATCAAACCCTTTGCCAACAGGAGGACCATGGTGCGAGATCTGTAAAACACATGGACGTGATCTATATCATTGTCCAATGATGCAGAAGTATCAGACAGTACCCAATAGTTCATATTGCAACTTTTGAAAATCAGTGGATCATGATGACAAAGATTGTAGAACAATGGACTTGATGCGAAAGATAACATCAAACACCTACCTATAAGGTGTAGGAAGAAATGATGACAGGGCAAGTTGCACCTCAGTTTAACCAGGTACCACCTCCATACAACACTACGCAACAACAGTATAACACTGCACAGCCTCAGTATAATAACGTGCAAAAAAAGTATAACCCCACGCAGTATAATCAGGTGCCTCGGTACAATGCACCACGAGGAGATCGAGGTGGATACAGAGGTGGAGGATGAGGTAGAGGAGGATTTGGAAGATGTAGAGGTCCAGTAGTATGCCATAACTTCTAACAACCAATACATTACGCAAGGGAATGTCCACTTCCACCTGTGACATGTATGTATTGTCACGCAACAGACCATGATACAAAGGAATGCCCAACACTTTTGGGGAAAATTCAAGAAAAATGGAATCAGAACAATCACAATGTCCAGTGGATATATGTAGAAGTCAGGGATGATGGAAGAAATATCAACATAGTTATGATAGGAGGAGCTAAGATAGGAGATGACACAGTATGACAGGATCCAATACAACACCAATGGGTGAAGAAGAACATTGAATCATAAAAACAATTTGATGCGGGGAAAGAAAAAAAAAACATTCAAGGAAGTCAGGCAGGAGTTCCTCACACAAGATGTTGCATCTACATCAGCTGCGCAGCATACTCAGAATGTACTAATGTACAAAATTCCCTTATCAATGGACCACACCAATAAAACACAACTTGAAGAGCAAGTAAGTGCCATAAGGAATTTTTTGCAATCCTGTGTTAAACTACTGAAGGACCAATCATCTGCTAAATTTTTCAAAATATGTTAGAAAAATGTAACATAGAAGAGGGGAAGTTAGAACAAAACAAAATCAATCACCTCCATACGAGAAGGAGGACAAGCAGTGAATTCAAACTGAATGCTAACATTGGAGAATTCAATATGGGGGACATCATACAAGATTTAGGCTCCGAGGTAAATGTGTTACCCAAGAATACATGGAAGTGTATGGGAGAGCCCACACTAGGCTATTCACCTATCCAATTGAAGCTAGAAAACCAACAAAAAGTTCTACCAATTGGAAGGCTTAAGGGTGTGGTAGTAGATCTAGATGGAGTGCGCACTAAAGCAGACTTTGAAGTGATAGAAATAGTGGATGGCACAACACCTTATCCAACATTGCTTGGGATGGATTGGGCATTTGATAACCAGACTATAATCAACTTGAAGACAAGGAAGATGACATTTGAATCAGGAGAATATTGAGTCGTTTCACCATTAGACCCATTAGAGGGAGAAAGGTTTGTAGAGCCCACTTTCTTAGATCTGGAGGAGATCAACCAGTTATACAGAACCACCGCATGTGAAGAAGATTATGTCAACCCAACTGCAGATGGAATACTCAGCTGGAGGAGCATCACATAATGTGCTTCTGATTCAGATACAGGGTTGGAAAATTGGTAGCAGAGGCTACATGAAGTATCCATAAGAAGTTGCGCAAGAATAGACCACGCAATAAGATGGGTGGGTACAAAGATAAGAGAACCTCCTAGTTTTCATGGGGTGAATGACTTAAAAGAATTAATAACAAGATACGAAGATGAAGTGTTGGAGAATCAAAGGCTCTTAGCCCTATACATTGCACTCAAGGAAACACCTGCAAGATGGTGGGGTGCGCACAAAGAAACAGTTAATGATTGGGACCAATGTAAGCGACTACTGCGCAGAGCAGGAAAGTGATGAGATGTGGAGATATGATGGACATGGGACACCAACAGAACACTTGGAGAAGTGCATAACACTATGGAGGATGACACCACCAAAGGAATGGCATCATCACTTCATCCACACATTGGAAGGAATTCCAGCAAACTAGTATGTAGACCAGGAACTACACAGAGGCACTACAGAATGGACCACATTAAAGCAAAATTTTATAGTCACTTTCTCATTTGAACATGAGAACCCCGACATGGATTCAACACTCAAATAGATAAGAGGGGTGATATTTATTGAGGAACCGAAAGTTGAACTCATGACAGATTATCAATAACAACACAGACAGACAGTCAAGGAACTATTGTCATGCTATCAAGTGGAAGAAGAAACACCAGAGCAAGATGACCCACTCGACATTCATATTATAGAAGTTGAAGGTGAAAGAGAGGTGGAAGGTCCATCATTGGAATCAGAAGTATGTGTTGCACCTATCAAAGTGAAGAAAGTTAATATTGGGACAACAGATAAACCTAAAATGACAAGTATTGGAGACTATTGTGATGAACAAACAGTAGAAAGGATAATAGATTTACTACGCGAATACACTGACCTATTCCCAACAACGTTTACAGAGATGAAAGGCATAGTAGGAGAGTTGGGAGAGATGAAGATACCTCTCAAACCTGAGGCTAGATCTATCAGGCAGAGACCTTATAGATTGAATCCAATATATAAGCAAAAAGTGAAAGCAAAAATTGATAGAATGTTGGAAGCTAGAATTATAGAACCAGTAGAAGAATGTAAATGGATAATCCCTATGGTAGTGAAAGAAAAGAAACAAGGAGGGATAAGGATTTGTGTAGACCTGAGGAAACTGAATGATGCTTGCCTACATGACCCTTTTCCTACCCCTTTCAAAGATGAGGTATTAGAGAATGTAGGAGGCCACGAAGCATACTCATTTACAAATGGATTCTCAGGTTACCATCAGATCAAGATATCCCCAGAAGACAGGTACAAGACCACTTTTTCCACAGAATGGGGATCCTACCAGTACACAGTCATGCCTTTTGGGTTGAAGAATGCACCAGTTGTATTTTCAAGGGTAGTAATAGATGTTTTTAAGGAGTTCATACATCAATTTTTAGAAGTGTATCTGGATGATTGGACCATATATAGTCTATTAAAATATCATGTGGAAGTGTTAAGGCTGATGTTGGAAAGATGCAGGCAGTGTCAGATATCATTAAATATCAAGAAGTGCATTTTTGGGACACCTTTTGGAATATTGTTAGGACATATAGTCTGTAAACAAGGGTTATTGATGGATCCTGCTAAGATTGCAGTCATTGTTAATTTACCACCACCAATATCAGTGTGTGAGTTGAGAACAACATTGGGACATACAGGCTACTATAGAAAATTTATAAAATGGTATGTGCATATCACTGCGTCGATGGAGAAATTGTTAAAGAAATATACTAAATTTCAGTGGAATGAGGATTGTCAGAAAGGTTTGGACACTCTAAAAGAAAAAATGGTCACAACACCTATTCTAGTATTCCCAGATTGGGAAAAGGCATTCCATGTGCATGTAGATGCATCAACTATAGCACTTGGAGCAATTATGGCGCAACCAGGAGTAGGGGATTTGGATCATCCTATAGCATTTGCTAGCAGGAAACTATCAAAATCATAGCATAACTACAATACTACAGAAAAAGAAGGCCTAGCTATGGTCTATTCACTTCATAAGTTCAGATATTACTTACTAGTCAACCACTTTAAGATGTTCACAGATCATTCAACCCTCAAATACCTAGTCAACGAGCCAGTGTTGAGGGGGAGGATTTGTAGATGGCTATTGTTATTTCAAGAATTTTACTTTGAAGTGATAGTCAAACCAGGGAAGCTAAATGCAAGACTTGATCACCTATCAGGGATAACGAATGGAGAATAAACTACCAACTTGGAAGACAACTTCCCTAATACGTAGTTATTTTCAGTCCAAATAGTCGATGAATATTTTGCTAACATCATTGAATACTTGAGTACAGGGACTGCACCACAAGTTTTTAACACTACGCAGAAGAAAAATCTGGTAGTCAGAGCTGCAGACTATTAACTGATTGCAGGACATTTATACAAGATGGGCACAGACAACATTTTGAGAAGATGCGTACTAGAACAAGAAAGGCCTAGGATTTTGGCAGAAGCTCATGAGGGAATAGCTGGAGGACATTATGCAAGAAAATCTACCGTGCAGAAGGTATTGCATGCATGACTATGGTGGCCAACAATTCATAGAGATGTTAAGGACTATTGCCAGAGATGTGATGTATGTCAGAGGGTTGGTAAACCTAATAGAAGGGATGAGATGCCCCTAAGACCACAAGTAATGTTGCAAGTATTTTACAAATGGGAAATAGACTTGTGGGACCAATTAACCCACTAGAAAAAATTTCATGAGCAAGGTATATCATTATTGCAACAGAATACTTAACAAGATGGGCAAAAGCAGCACCAGTAAAAGATTGCAACGCAGAGACAAAAACACATTTTGTATTTGAGCAAGTGATCACTAGATTTGGTTGTCCAAGGATTTTGATGAGTGACCAAGGTACTCACTTTATTAACAACATTATCAAGGCTATGACTGAGGAGTTTGAAGTCTATCATTAGAAGAGTACACCATACCATCCACAAGCAAATGGAACAGTAGAAGCCTTCAATAAGATCTTGGAGAATTCTCTGACAAAGATCTGTAATGTCAACAAGGATGATTGGGATATGAAGATACCAGCAGTACTATGGGCATATAAGACTACATGTAAAAAACTGGCAGGACAGACACCATTCATATTGGTGTATGGGCAGGAAGTAGTGGTACCATTAGAATTCCTGGTACCTAGTCTGCACGTAACATCAATCACCAACATGAAAGAAAGAGGCGCATTGAAGGAGAGGTTGAATCAACTTATGGAGATGGAGGAGGATAGGATTCTAGCAAGATTTCATCAACAAGTACAAAAGGCAAGAGACAAAGCTTGTCATGACATACATATTAAGAGGAAGAATTTCAAGGAAGGACACCTAGTCTTTCTCTATGACATTAAATATTTGCAACATCTTGGTAAGTTCAGAATGCATTGGCTAGGGCCCTACGAAGTAAAGACTGTCACAGATGGGTAATTTGTAAAGCTAAAGGATCTCGCAGAAGCAGAGCTGAAAGGAATGATTAATGGGAGTCGACTAAAACTATACAGGGACAATCTACCTCCTAACACTTAAAAGTTACAGCGCAGTAAGAAAACATGTACATATTGTATATAGTAGATATTAGAAGAAAAAGACAAAAATCCATAAAAAGAAGAAATGTAACAAAAAGACAAAAATATAGGAGCAAATTAGAAGTTTTGATGTGATAGAGGTATTAGCACTAACGGTGCGCCGCAGAAAAACGAGTGTTGAAGACACTACACACTGAAAAATAGTTGACAACCATGAAAAGTGGAGTGCGCAGGAAAAAGTGAAAAAGTGACAACTATCAATGTGACACATCTGTCATTTCGACGTCCCGCTATAAAGTCGAAAAAGGGGGGGAAATGTGGTCATTTGTGTTTTTTCACTTAGGAGAAGAATGAAGAGTGAGAGTTGGGCGCGAAGTGATAACATCAAGTGGATATTTGTGGTCAATAGTTTGAATTCAGCAGAATGTCACCACCGAGAGTCAGAGTGTCAAGCAGAATCGAGCGGAACACGAGAAGTAGTGCTTGGGTAACATGGATGCAAGAGATGCCCACAGTCGTGGATGTGGACGAGATTCACACACCAAAGTATGAGCCGACTACCACACATATCGAGGAGGAAAAAAACCCAACCCAGGAGGATGGGAAGCCAGAGGAGCTTGCAGAAAGGACAGAATATGATGCGTCAAGGGGAAAAGGGATGTAGCAAGTAGAACAAGCCACAGATTTGACTTAGCAGGTTCTAGAGCAGGGCCTAGAACCAGAAGAGGACAGTGAAATAGAGCTCGAGGCCATGCCAACAGTTGGGTTATTGTCCCCACAAGGGAAGAAGAAGGCACTAATAGAGAGCAGTGCACAAGGCGTACAACGTGCACATGCGGAATTGGCCATAGTGACGCCTAAGAACCCTGAAAGAGTGAAGGTCGATGATGCAATGGCGAGAGGAGTAGATACCATCAGATACTCTGACCATGATGTAGCTGATGCAATAAAATTCCCATACTTAGCGCCACATAATTATTTGTAGAGTAGGGGAGAGGGCCCATCAGGCACGCCACTATTGGAGCCTACGCAGTGGATCATGGGACCCTATAACACATGAATAATGAATTTACTGGACATACTTCACTTTGGGCACGTCAAACACATCAATGGATGTGTTAAGCAACTTCTATAAAGGGTGCATGGAAGGATTTTATGGATGGATAGGACAGTGCCTATCAATGTTGATTTGATTGCAACAATCACGGGGCTACCCACGGACGGGGAGAAGCCAGAGCAGTATTTAGAAGACAAAACAAAGGCAAAATCCATTTCTGATGAAATCAAAGCAAAGTATGGTGCAGAGAGAGGTAATAGGATAATCAAGATCAATGACATAAACGATCCTGTGACGTTATTTGCAACCAGACTGTTAGGTTGCAAGCTAATGCGCAAGTGTAGAAAGGAGGAGGTTCTCGTAGGCATAGTAACAGTTGCAACGCAGTGCACGAAGGGGAGATCGATGAGTTGGGCCCCTTATCTACTGACTCCTTCTTGGAATATTGTAAGGACACACAAGATTGGGGCTCTAAGTTCCACTACTCGTGGTTACTCATCCTCATCGCATTGGTGGGATGGCAAGAACTCACATACAGTCTGCTCCTGCCAATGACAAGAAAGTGTGGCGCAGCGCACTACACGTCGCTTCGAATCACAACAAATTCCAAGGACAATAAAATAAACAGGGACATGTTCGCTCTGTACTTAACGAAGATCTGAAACAGGTTGGTATACACAGGGAGGATTTCTCCATAAACTATCCAGGAGTTTGGGTAGATAGCGAATTTCCAAACATCGTGCCATAGTATGTGGCTACAGGAAAAGAGGGATCCAGCCAAAGAGTGGCTACAGTTGAATTACTGTGTGACGACGCAGGATATCCAGATGGATATCCAAGAGTGGTCTGAAGAGTGGAAAATGCCAATGATCCCAAAGACAGTGTCAGGAGGAAAAACTAGGACGCATGACAGATTAGTCCCTACGCAGTAGATATGCACAAATAGCGTGAGCAAAAAGAAGAAGACGACACAAGGTCAATAGCGGGAAAGCAGTCCCATACAAAATAAAAGTAGGACAAAGAAGAAATCACGGTGTGGTTCTACACAAGGACCACCACGCACAGAAAAGACACCAAGAGGAATGACAGAACAAGTATGCACAGAAGAAGTACAAACAGAGGCATAAGAGATATATATGGAGGAAGAAATGGCGCATGAGATAGACATCGATATAGAGATGTTTGAGGCATATGAACCATCAGAGGCCCAAAGAAATAGAATAGGGGAGCAAGCAAGCAGATCCAGGAAGAAGGTGAAAGCCCACATAAAACCAATTCAAACATCACTAACAGCATATGAATTGGAGTTGATAGCCACGACAGTGGAAGATCAATTGTCAGAGGTGTGTGAAAATGTTGAGAATCACTGAGCTTCAATTCTAGCCCAAGTACAGGAGGTAAAAACTATGCTGGAGCAGTGGAAGATACGGGCAGGACAACAACAGAAGGACACACCAGTGAAGGCTAGGGAAGGAGTCCTTGCTCAAGAAATAGTGGAGATCATAATGCATGGGAGCGCCAAATTTATATTAACACCTAAGATGTTATTTCTTGATGAGGTGACAACGCAGAAGCCCTTACAAGACATTAATACATTGGACTTGGCTTTGCCCAAGATTCCAACAAAGGCACTATATAAATTACAGGTCAGCATCACGCAGGAGATTCAGTCCAGACCAAGGTCTGACGCGACGAATTTATAGATAGCGCAGGAGGAGAATACTATACTGAAGGAAGTCATCAGCCAAGAAGGGCTGGAGAAAAAGATGGTGCAACAAAAAGTGGATGAGATGGAGAACCAGATACATGTAATATTTCAATCCATCTCAGACAGCGCAGAATCAAAGGGAGCATCTTCGGAAGGGAAGATGAGAAAGATAGCATAGACTTTTCAACAATGCAAAGACCAGATCAAGGAATTGGAGGAGCGCACAGTACCTACTAGTCCTCCAGACGTTAGAGCCCAAAGAGAGTAGGACGCGACAACATCTACAGAGAACATCGCGCAGAATATACATAAAATGACAAAGATGTTGGAAAAGAGCGCCCAGCTATGGACACAACTACTAGAGGATGGGAGCCTACAAGAGCTGCAAGGGTAGGAAGATAAATTTCACGCAGCAATGACAAAGTTAAAGAAGCAGTAGAAGACAATGTCACTGCCAGAGAAGATCAAGACTGTCGCAAAATTGAAGAGCCTATAGGCAGAGGAAAAGGCAGTACAGGCACAAAAGATGGCAAGACGGGCTCAATTGGAGCCCTTGCAGGAGAAGGCAGAGCAGCTGGTCATGGAAATTGACGCAGTGAAAGTGAGCATAGAGCAGATAGGCTTGGAGGGGGAGAGATATTAAGACCACCAGTCACCGTGCGGGTGGTAGACGCCATGACAAAAAAGAGAAACCAAGCTCATGAGCAATGTCGGTGGATAGCAGATATGTACAATGCACTGACACAAGCAGTGAAAGATGTTGGAGTTCGTGAGTGACTTGAGACGAGTCAAGATGTCAGTGTTGGGGGAATTTTGGTGCAGGCCAATTTTGGGAGAAATCGAAGAAGTTTTGAAGGAATTAAAGCAACGCCGGAAAATAGGGGAGCGCGTCGGAAATAAAGGAAAAGCAGCACCGAAAACAAAGGAAAAGCGGCACCAGAAAAAGAGGAAAAGCAACATGTGAGAGGAAAGCATGCAAGGTGTGCATGCAAGAAAACCTAACCACATTAGGGTTAGGGTTTTTGTAAGAGATTGTAATGGTTGATAAGCCAAAAATAAGTATAAATAAGTACCTAGGAGGTCTAGGTCGGGGGTTGTTGTTGTTGTTGTTGTGGGAGAATGTTAGAGAATACAATTTTGGTTGGTTAGGAGAATGAATGTAAGATTTGATACCTTTTTGTAAGTTGTTGAGTTGTAGGAGAGTCAAATAACTAGACCTTGAGGGTTATATCGTAGGCTGAGGAGCCTAGTGTAGTCTAGTCAACCTCAAAAAGGTCATGAAGTCTGTTTCATGATGGTATGAACGGAGTTGTAGTGCACACGACGCCATATATTACAAAACCATAATAAAAGAGCCTAAGAGCAAGATCTTTGTGGGCGTAGCCTGGGAAGGGGGAGAACCATGGTAACATCGGTGTAATGTGTTATCTTATGTGTTTATTGCATAAGTGTTTTATGTAAGTAGTTAGTTGATGAATGAATAATTTTGTGAGATCTGTTAATTGTTAGATTTGTTAGAATACATGCATCCACGTAATAGAGGAATGGATCTTAAGAATAATAGAAGGAACTACTAGATCAAGGCTTAAGAATATGATATGCAATCACAGATCCCCACTCTTTCCTAGACTACAAGCATCTGAGCATTGCAGTCGCCCGTAGAACTATCTCGGGTGAGACTACACGGTACACTCTGTGTGTTGTGTTTCCTTTTAGTTTACCAGGAGGGACGATAGTTTTAGAGGGCTTTGTTGGAAGTTGTTCATATTTGAACCTGGGTCAGCCCAAGAAGTGGTTAGAGAAGAAGTAACAACCAACAATCATCCATGATATTGTTGGAAGAACACCATAAATGAAAAGACATAATATGGTTTGATGGATCCTCTCTCGCATTTCCCTCAAACTTTAGAATGCCATAGAAAAGATTGGTGGGAATTGGTGTCCAAGTAGGATCATGTTGGATAGGACCATTAATGAGCTTAGTCAAATCGAGACGATTCAAACTAGTCATATATGAGAGGGATGAGTTTTTGTTGGTGTTAGTTCTAGTCATTATGGATGATGGAAAAATGGATGAGCTTGACATAGTTGAGTTTGATGATGACAAGATAGTGGAGGATGAGCTTGAAGTGGAAAGACTCAAGGGATATACTAGAACACAACATGCAAGAGAGAAAAAAAAGACCAAAAATTCCTCTAGATAATAGAGGGAGGCCTTGAATCCTAGGTGAATGCCTATGAGATGAAGGTGTCACTATGGTTCCTGGTTGATTAAACCTATCCAAATGGTGAAGTGATACATTAGAGAATAAGTGTGATTTAAAAATATGTTACTCCAAGATAAAATGTGTATAAATTAAAACTATGTGGTTGAGTGGTGCAACAAGTGATTGAATATGTGTTTCAATTAAAACAAAAAAGTGCAAAAGCTCCAAAGTTAAAAGTCTTTGTCCTATAAAAAGAAAGAATCTATCATAGGAGATGCTAAAATCATACTTAGACTAAAGACCCTCCCAAACACTTCTTAACAAAGGGTAATGAATTTTATTGAGAGAATTAAGTGAGTGAAGGGATGAATGAAAAGGGCCTTTTGATATCTCAAAATGGATGATAATAAATTCCACCAAAGGAGTGAGTGAAGGTATGAAAGAAATATTTATAGTAAAGGGCACTGGTAGCAACTCCCAATGTCCAACAACTATTTGTCTCAAGTGCCTCATCACCTAAGAGAGACACCTTGGGTGGAAACCCAATGAATGGACATTAAGCTACCTCTTCATAGACGTGTCCAAAGGGTTTTCAACTTTGAATGATCAAGGGTCTATCTAGAAGCTTAAAAGAGTTTGGTGACTCTGTCAAACTTCTAGTCCCAATCTAAGCTTTTACAATCAAAGAGAGCATTCCCTTTGACAAACAAGTTGTGACCATGTACGTTAGAAAATATTTTAAAGTACCCCAAAAGACAAGAACTATGTCTCAAATGTGAGTGAGTGTGGCAAATTATTTGGATTACTATTCCCACACTCTTAACCTAACTAAAATCTTATTTTTGTCTCTCAAGCGAGGAATTTAGTTGGTTTATTAACTCAGATGTTGATTTTAAAGGCTAAACTTGGGGTCATGAACCAAGCATATACTTTAGGTGTGAATCACATGCACAAGTGATTGACCTACTTACAAATAAATCGTTGGAAATTAAATGCAAACTCAAATTGCAATAAAAGAAAGTAAATAGAAATGACAAGTACTACAATTCAATGGATTTTTTCCTTATCAAAGTTGCTTTAATTTTAAAACAACTTCAAATGAAATAAACAACAATCTAAAGTACTAAAATTGCATGGATTTCTTTCCTTGCCTACAATGTTTCCTCAAAAACCTAGGAAAACAACACCCGGCAATTGACAGATCTAAGGGAATGAGTGGAATAGTTTGTAAAAAATGTAGAATTGAACCAACAAATTCAAAAATTCAAAAAAAAGTATGCTCGTGCAAAAGACCATTGAATAATTATATGTCCATAGATTTATAGGGAAAAACTATGTGCTTCATGTAGAATAAAAAATGACGTTTGTGCACATGTCAAGGATAAAAACTAGCATTTTCCACCTTTATGAACTTGTCTGGGCGACTATAATAGCAAACACAATGCAAAAAAAGAAGGCTACTAACTACCAAAATGAAGAGATCAAACACACACACACACACACACACACACACACACACAACCAGAAGTAAGATTTATGGATCCAACTTCCCAATGGAGTCATCAATCTATTGTGAGTAATTTGGACAAGAAGTGAGCAAAAAACCATAATATTGGTTGTGAAATCATATATAGACAATAATGAAAAATAAAGTAAAAGTAAGAGTAAAGGATCACATGCAAACACATTAACAAACCTTAGTTTATGAGA
>ML814736.1:64920-87064 GCA_009831015.1 Picea engelmannii | reverse complement strand
AAAGTTCTACCAATTGGAAGGCTTAAGGGTGTGGTAGTAGATCTAGATGGAGTGCGCACTAAAGCAGACTTTGAAGTGATAGAAATAGTGGATGGCACAACACCTTATCCAACATTGCTTGGGATGGATTGGGCATTTGATAACCAGACTATAATCAACTTGAAGACAAGGAAGATGACATTTGAATCAGGAGAATATTGAGTCGTTTCACCATTAGACCCATTAGAGGGAGAAAGGTTTGTAGAGCCCACTTTCTTAGATCTGGAGGAGATCAACCAGTTATACAGAACCACCGCATGTGAAGAAGATTATGTCAACCCAACTGCAGATGGAATACTCAGCTGGAGGAGCATCACATAATGTGCTTCTGATTCAGATACAGGGTTGGAAAATTGGTAGCAGAGGCTACATGAAGTATCCATAAGAAGTTGCGCAAGAATAGACCACGCAATAAGATGGGTGGGTACAAAGATAAGAGAACCTCCTAGTTTTCATGGGGTGAATGACTTAAAAGAATTAATAACAAGATACGAAGATGAAGTGTTGGAGAATCAAAGGCTCTTAGCCCTATACATTGCACTCAAGGAAACACCTGCAAGATGGTGGGGTGCGCACAAAGAAACAGTTAATGATTGGGACCAATGTAAGCGACTACTGCGCAGAGCAGGAAAGTGATGAGATGTGGAGATATGATGGACATGGGACACCAACAGAACACTTGGAGAAGTGCATAACACTATGGAGGATGACACCACCAAAGGAATGGCATCATCACTTCATCCACACATTGGAAGGAATTCCAGCAAACTAGTATGTAGACCAGGAACTACACAGAGGCACTACAGAATGGACCACATTAAAGCAAAATTTTATAGTCACTTTCTCATTTGAACATGAGAACCCCGACATGGATTCAACACTCAAATAGATAAGAGGGGTGATATTTATTGAGGAACCGAAAGTTGAACTCATGACAGATTATCAATAACAACACAGACAGACAGTCAAGGAACTATTGTCATGCTATCAAGTGGAAGAAGAAACACCAGAGCAAGATGACCCACTCGACATTCATATTATAGAAGTTGAAGGTGAAAGAGAGGTGGAAGGTCCATCATTGGAATCAGAAGTATGTGTTGCACCTATCAAAGTGAAGAAAGTTAATATTGGGACAACAGATAAACCTAAAATGACAAGTATTGGAGACTATTGTGATGAACAAACAGTAGAAAGGATAATAGATTTACTACGCGAATACACTGACCTATTCCCAACAACGTTTACAGAGATGAAAGGCATAGTAGGAGAGTTGGGAGAGATGAAGATACCTCTCAAACCTGAGGCTAGATCTATCAGGCAGAGACCTTATAGATTGAATCCAATATATAAGCAAAAAGTGAAAGCAAAAATTGATAGAATGTTGGAAGCTAGAATTATAGAACCAGTAGAAGAATGTAAATGGATAATCCCTATGGTAGTGAAAGAAAAGAAACAAGGAGGGATAAGGATTTGTGTAGACCTGAGGAAACTGAATGATGCTTGCCTACATGACCCTTTTCCTACCCCTTTCAAAGATGAGGTATTAGAGAATGTAGGAGGCCACGAAGCATACTCATTTACAAATGGATTCTCAGGTTACCATCAGATCAAGATATCCCCAGAAGACAGGTACAAGACCACTTTTTCCACAGAATGGGGATCCTACCAGTACACAGTCATGCCTTTTGGGTTGAAGAATGCACCAGTTGTATTTTCAAGGGTAGTAATAGATGTTTTTAAGGAGTTCATACATCAATTTTTAGAAGTGTATCTGGATGATTGGACCATATATAGTCTATTAAAATATCATGTGGAAGTGTTAAGGCTGATGTTGGAAAGATGCAGGCAGTGTCAGATATCATTAAATATCAAGAAGTGCATTTTTGGGACACCTTTTGGAATATTGTTAGGACATATAGTCTGTAAACAAGGGTTATTGATGGATCCTGCTAAGATTGCAGTCATTGTTAATTTACCACCACCAATATCAGTGTGTGAGTTGAGAACAACATTGGGACATACAGGCTACTATAGAAAATTTATAAAATGGTATGTGCATATCACTGCGTCGATGGAGAAATTGTTAAAGAAATATACTAAATTTCAGTGGAATGAGGATTGTCAGAAAGGTTTGGACACTCTAAAAGAAAAAATGGTCACAACACCTATTCTAGTATTCCCAGATTGGGAAAAGGCATTCCATGTGCATGTAGATGCATCAACTATAGCACTTGGAGCAATTATGGCGCAACCAGGAGTAGGGGATTTGGATCATCCTATAGCATTTGCTAGCAGGAAACTATCAAAATCATAGCATAACTACAATACTACAGAAAAAGAAGGCCTAGCTATGGTCTATTCACTTCATAAGTTCAGATATTACTTACTAGTCAACCACTTTAAGATGTTCACAGATCATTCAACCCTCAAATACCTAGTCAACGAGCCAGTGTTGAGGGGGAGGATTTGTAGATGGCTATTGTTATTTCAAGAATTTTACTTTGAAGTGATAGTCAAACCAGGGAAGCTAAATGCAAGACTTGATCACCTATCAGGGATAACGAATGGAGAATAAACTACCAACTTGGAAGACAACTTCCCTAATACGTAGTTATTTTCAGTCCAAATAGTCGATGAATATTTTGCTAACATCATTGAATACTTGAGTACAGGGACTGCACCACAAGTTTTTAACACTACGCAGAAGAAAAATCTGGTAGTCAGAGCTGCAGACTATTAACTGATTGCAGGACATTTATACAAGATGGGCACAGACAACATTTTGAGAAGATGCGTACTAGAACAAGAAAGGCCTAGGATTTTGGCAGAAGCTCATGAGGGAATAGCTGGAGGACATTATGCAAGAAAATCTACCGTGCAGAAGGTATTGCATGCATGACTATGGTGGCCAACAATTCATAGAGATGTTAAGGACTATTGCCAGAGATGTGATGTATGTCAGAGGGTTGGTAAACCTAATAGAAGGGATGAGATGCCCCTAAGACCACAAGTAATGTTGCAAGTATTTTACAAATGGGAAATAGACTTGTGGGACCAATTAACCCACTAGAAAAAATTTCATGAGCAAGGTATATCATTATTGCAACAGAATACTTAACAAGATGGGCAAAAGCAGCACCAGTAAAAGATTGCAACGCAGAGACAAAAACACATTTTGTATTTGAGCAAGTGATCACTAGATTTGGTTGTCCAAGGATTTTGATGAGTGACCAAGGTACTCACTTTATTAACAACATTATCAAGGCTATGACTGAGGAGTTTGAAGTCTATCATTAGAAGAGTACACCATACCATCCACAAGCAAATGGAACAGTAGAAGCCTTCAATAAGATCTTGGAGAATTCTCTGACAAAGATCTGTAATGTCAACAAGGATGATTGGGATATGAAGATACCAGCAGTACTATGGGCATATAAGACTACATGTAAAAAACTGGCAGGACAGACACCATTCATATTGGTGTATGGGCAGGAAGTAGTGGTACCATTAGAATTCCTGGTACCTAGTCTGCACGTAACATCAATCACCAACATGAAAGAAAGAGGCGCATTGAAGGAGAGGTTGAATCAACTTATGGAGATGGAGGAGGATAGGATTCTAGCAAGATTTCATCAACAAGTACAAAAGGCAAGAGACAAAGCTTGTCATGACATACATATTAAGAGGAAGAATTTCAAGGAAGGACACCTAGTCTTTCTCTATGACATTAAATATTTGCAACATCTTGGTAAGTTCAGAATGCATTGGCTAGGGCCCTACGAAGTAAAGACTGTCACAGATGGGTAATTTGTAAAGCTAAAGGATCTCGCAGAAGCAGAGCTGAAAGGAATGATTAATGGGAGTCGACTAAAACTATACAGGGACAATCTACCTCCTAACACTTAAAAGTTACAGCGCAGTAAGAAAACATGTACATATTGTATATAGTAGATATTAGAAGAAAAAGACAAAAATCCATAAAAAGAAGAAATGTAACAAAAAGACAAAAATATAGGAGCAAATTAGAAGTTTTGATGTGATAGAGGTATTAGCACTAACGGTGCGCCGCAGAAAAACGAGTGTTGAAGACACTACACACTGAAAAATAGTTGACAACCATGAAAAGTGGAGTGCGCAGGAAAAAGTGAAAAAGTGACAACTATCAATGTGACACATCTGTCATTTCGACGTCCCGCTATAAAGTCGAAAAAGGGGGGGAAATGTGGTCATTTGTGTTTTTTCACTTAGGAGAAGAATGAAGAGTGAGAGTTGGGCGCGAAGTGATAACATCAAGTGGATATTTGTGGTCAATAGTTTGAATTCAGCAGAATGTCACCACCGAGAGTCAGAGTGTCAAGCAGAATCGAGCGGAACACGAGAAGTAGTGCTTGGGTAACATGGATGCAAGAGATGCCCACAGTCGTGGATGTGGACGAGATTCACACACCAAAGTATGAGCCGACTACCACACATATCGAGGAGGAAAAAAACCCAACCCAGGAGGATGGGAAGCCAGAGGAGCTTGCAGAAAGGACAGAATATGATGCGTCAAGGGGAAAAGGGATGTAGCAAGTAGAACAAGCCACAGATTTGACTTAGCAGGTTCTAGAGCAGGGCCTAGAACCAGAAGAGGACAGTGAAATAGAGCTCGAGGCCATGCCAACAGTTGGGTTATTGTCCCCACAAGGGAAGAAGAAGGCACTAATAGAGAGCAGTGCACAAGGCGTACAACGTGCACATGCGGAATTGGCCATAGTGACGCCTAAGAACCCTGAAAGAGTGAAGGTCGATGATGCAATGGCGAGAGGAGTAGATACCATCAGATACTCTGACCATGATGTAGCTGATGCAATAAAATTCCCATACTTAGCGCCACATAATTATTTGTAGAGTAGGGGAGAGGGCCCATCAGGCACGCCACTATTGGAGCCTACGCAGTGGATCATGGGACCCTATAACACATGAATAATGAATTTACTGGACATACTTCACTTTGGGCACGTCAAACACATCAATGGATGTGTTAAGCAACTTCTATAAAGGGTGCATGGAAGGATTTTATGGATGGATAGGACAGTGCCTATCAATGTTGATTTGATTGCAACAATCACGGGGCTACCCACGGACGGGGAGAAGCCAGAGCAGTATTTAGAAGACAAAACAAAGGCAAAATCCATTTCTGATGAAATCAAAGCAAAGTATGGTGCAGAGAGAGGTAATAGGATAATCAAGATCAATGACATAAACGATCCTGTGACGTTATTTGCAACCAGACTGTTAGGTTGCAAGCTAATGCGCAAGTGTAGAAAGGAGGAGGTTCTCGTAGGCATAGTAACAGTTGCAACGCAGTGCACGAAGGGGAGATCGATGAGTTGGGCCCCTTATCTACTGACTCCTTCTTGGAATATTGTAAGGACACACAAGATTGGGGCTCTAAGTTCCACTACTCGTGGTTACTCATCCTCATCGCATTGGTGGGATGGCAAGAACTCACATACAGTCTGCTCCTGCCAATGACAAGAAAGTGTGGCGCAGCGCACTACACGTCGCTTCGAATCACAACAAATTCCAAGGACAATAAAATAAACAGGGACATGTTCGCTCTGTACTTAACGAAGATCTGAAACAGGTTGGTATACACAGGGAGGATTTCTCCATAAACTATCCAGGAGTTTGGGTAGATAGCGAATTTCCAAACATCGTGCCATAGTATGTGGCTACAGGAAAAGAGGGATCCAGCCAAAGAGTGGCTACAGTTGAATTACTGTGTGACGACGCAGGATATCCAGATGGATATCCAAGAGTGGTCTGAAGAGTGGAAAATGCCAATGATCCCAAAGACAGTGTCAGGAGGAAAAACTAGGACGCATGACAGATTAGTCCCTACGCAGTAGATATGCACAAATAGCGTGAGCAAAAAGAAGAAGACGACACAAGGTCAATAGCGGGAAAGCAGTCCCATACAAAATAAAAGTAGGACAAAGAAGAAATCACGGTGTGGTTCTACACAAGGACCACCACGCACAGAAAAGACACCAAGAGGAATGACAGAACAAGTATGCACAGAAGAAGTACAAACAGAGGCATAAGAGATATATATGGAGGAAGAAATGGCGCATGAGATAGACATCGATATAGAGATGTTTGAGGCATATGAACCATCAGAGGCCCAAAGAAATAGAATAGGGGAGCAAGCAAGCAGATCCAGGAAGAAGGTGAAAGCCCACATAAAACCAATTCAAACATCACTAACAGCATATGAATTGGAGTTGATAGCCACGACAGTGGAAGATCAATTGTCAGAGGTGTGTGAAAATGTTGAGAATCACTGAGCTTCAATTCTAGCCCAAGTACAGGAGGTAAAAACTATGCTGGAGCAGTGGAAGATACGGGCAGGACAACAACAGAAGGACACACCAGTGAAGGCTAGGGAAGGAGTCCTTGCTCAAGAAATAGTGGAGATCATAATGCATGGGAGCGCCAAATTTATATTAACACCTAAGATGTTATTTCTTGATGAGGTGACAACGCAGAAGCCCTTACAAGACATTAATACATTGGACTTGGCTTTGCCCAAGATTCCAACAAAGGCACTATATAAATTACAGGTCAGCATCACGCAGGAGATTCAGTCCAGACCAAGGTCTGACGCGACGAATTTATAGATAGCGCAGGAGGAGAATACTATACTGAAGGAAGTCATCAGCCAAGAAGGGCTGGAGAAAAAGATGGTGCAACAAAAAGTGGATGAGATGGAGAACCAGATACATGTAATATTTCAATCCATCTCAGACAGCGCAGAATCAAAGGGAGCATCTTCGGAAGGGAAGATGAGAAAGATAGCATAGACTTTTCAACAATGCAAAGACCAGATCAAGGAATTGGAGGAGCGCACAGTACCTACTAGTCCTCCAGACGTTAGAGCCCAAAGAGAGTAGGACGCGACAACATCTACAGAGAACATCGCGCAGAATATACATAAAATGACAAAGATGTTGGAAAAGAGCGCCCAGCTATGGACACAACTACTAGAGGATGGGAGCCTACAAGAGCTGCAAGGGTAGGAAGATAAATTTCACGCAGCAATGACAAAGTTAAAGAAGCAGTAGAAGACAATGTCACTGCCAGAGAAGATCAAGACTGTCGCAAAATTGAAGAGCCTATAGGCAGAGGAAAAGGCAGTACAGGCACAAAAGATGGCAAGACGGGCTCAATTGGAGCCCTTGCAGGAGAAGGCAGAGCAGCTGGTCATGGAAATTGACGCAGTGAAAGTGAGCATAGAGCAGATAGGCTTGGAGGGGGAGAGATATTAAGACCACCAGTCACCGTGCGGGTGGTAGACGCCATGACAAAAAAGAGAAACCAAGCTCATGAGCAATGTCGGTGGATAGCAGATATGTACAATGCACTGACACAAGCAGTGAAAGATGTTGGAGTTCGTGAGTGACTTGAGACGAGTCAAGATGTCAGTGTTGGGGGAATTTTGGTGCAGGCCAATTTTGGGAGAAATCGAAGAAGTTTTGAAGGAATTAAAGCAACGCCGGAAAATAGGGGAGCGCGTCGGAAATAAAGGAAAAGCAGCACCGAAAACAAAGGAAAAGCGGCACCAGAAAAAGAGGAAAAGCAACATGTGAGAGGAAAGCATGCAAGGTGTGCATGCAAGAAAACCTAACCACATTAGGGTTAGGGTTTTTGTAAGAGATTGTAATGGTTGATAAGCCAAAAATAAGTATAAATAAGTACCTAGGAGGTCTAGGTCGGGGGTTGTTGTTGTTGTTGTTGTGGGAGAATGTTAGAGAATACAATTTTGGTTGGTTAGGAGAATGAATGTAAGATTTGATACCTTTTTGTAAGTTGTTGAGTTGTAGGAGAGTCAAATAACTAGACCTTGAGGGTTATATCGTAGGCTGAGGAGCCTAGTGTAGTCTAGTCAACCTCAAAAAGGTCATGAAGTCTGTTTCATGATGGTATGAACGGAGTTGTAGTGCACACGACGCCATATATTACAAAACCATAATAAAAGAGCCTAAGAGCAAGATCTTTGTGGGCGTAGCCTGGGAAGGGGGAGAACCATGGTAACATCGGTGTAATGTGTTATCTTATGTGTTTATTGCATAAGTGTTTTATGTAAGTAGTTAGTTGATGAATGAATAATTTTGTGAGATCTGTTAATTGTTAGATTTGTTAGAATACATGCATCCACGTAATAGAGGAATGGATCTTAAGAATAATAGAAGGAACTACTAGATCAAGGCTTAAGAATATGATATGCAATCACAGATCCCCACTCTTTCCTAGACTACAAGCATCTGAGCATTGCAGTCGCCCGTAGAACTATCTCGGGTGAGACTACACGGTACACTCTGTGTGTTGTGTTTCCTTTTAGTTTACCAGGAGGGACGATAGTTTTAGAGGGCTTTGTTGGAAGTTGTTCATATTTGAACCTGGGTCAGCCCAAGAAGTGGTTAGAGAAGAAGTAACAACCAACAATCATCCATGATATTGTTGGAAGAACACCATAAATGAAAAGACATAATATGGTTTGATGGATCCTCTCTCGCATTTCCCTCAAACTTTAGAATGCCATAGAAAAGATTGGTGGGAATTGGTGTCCAAGTAGGATCATGTTGGATAGGACCATTAATGAGCTTAGTCAAATCGAGACGATTCAAACTAGTCATATATGAGAGGGATGAGTTTTTGTTGGTGTTAGTTCTAGTCATTATGGATGATGGAAAAATGGATGAGCTTGACATAGTTGAGTTTGATGATGACAAGATAGTGGAGGATGAGCTTGAAGTGGAAAGACTCAAGGGATATACTAGAACACAACATGCAAGAGAGAAAAAAAAGACCAAAAATTCCTCTAGATAATAGAGGGAGGCCTTGAATCCTAGGTGAATGCCTATGAGATGAAGGTGTCACTATGGTTCCTGGTTGATTAAACCTATCCAAATGGTGAAGTGATACATTAGAGAATAAGTGTGATTTAAAAATATGTTACTCCAAGATAAAATGTGTATAAATTAAAACTATGTGGTTGAGTGGTGCAACAAGTGATTGAATATGTGTTTCAATTAAAACAAAAAAGTGCAAAAGCTCCAAAGTTAAAAGTCTTTGTCCTATAAAAAGAAAGAATCTATCATAGGAGATGCTAAAATCATACTTAGACTAAAGACCCTCCCAAACACTTCTTAACAAAGGGTAATGAATTTTATTGAGAGAATTAAGTGAGTGAAGGGATGAATGAAAAGGGCCTTTTGATATCTCAAAATGGATGATAATAAATTCCACCAAAGGAGTGAGTGAAGGTATGAAAGAAATATTTATAGTAAAGGGCACTGGTAGCAACTCCCAATGTCCAACAACTATTTGTCTCAAGTGCCTCATCACCTAAGAGAGACACCTTGGGTGGAAACCCAATGAATGGACATTAAGCTACCTCTTCATAGACGTGTCCAAAGGGTTTTCAACTTTGAATGATCAAGGGTCTATCTAGAAGCTTAAAAGAGTTTGGTGACTCTGTCAAACTTCTAGTCCCAATCTAAGCTTTTACAATCAAAGAGAGCATTCCCTTTGACAAACAAGTTGTGACCATGTACGTTAGAAAATATTTTAAAGTACCCCAAAAGACAAGAACTATGTCTCAAATGTGAGTGAGTGTGGCAAATTATTTGGATTACTATTCCCACACTCTTAACCTAACTAAAATCTTATTTTTGTCTCTCAAGCGAGGAATTTAGTTGGTTTATTAACTCAGATGTTGATTTTAAAGGCTAAACTTGGGGTCATGAACCAAGCATATACTTTAGGTGTGAATCACATGCACAAGTGATTGACCTACTTACAAATAAATCGTTGGAAATTAAATGCAAACTCAAATTGCAATAAAAGAAAGTAAATAGAAATGACAAGTACTACAATTCAATGGATTTTTTCCTTATCAAAGTTGCTTTAATTTTAAAACAACTTCAAATGAAATAAACAACAATCTAAAGTACTAAAATTGCATGGATTTCTTTCCTTGCCTACAATGTTTCCTCAAAAACCTAGGAAAACAACACCCGGCAATTGACAGATCTAAGGGAATGAGTGGAATAGTTTGTAAAAAATGTAGAATTGAACCAACAAATTCAAAAATTCAAAAAAAAGTATGCTCGTGCAAAAGACCATTGAATAATTATATGTCCATAGATTTATAGGGAAAAACTATGTGCTTCATGTAGAATAAAAAATGACGTTTGTGCACATGTCAAGGATAAAAACTAGCATTTTCCACCTTTATGAACTTGTCTGGGCGACTATAATAGCAAACACAATGCAAAAAAAGAAGGCTACTAACTACCAAAATGAAGAGATCAAACACACACACACACACACACACACACACACACACAACCAGAAGTAAGATTTATGGATCCAACTTCCCAATGGAGTCATCAATCTATTGTGAGTAATTTGGACAAGAAGTGAGCAAAAAACCATAATATTGGTTGTGAAATCATATATAGACAATAATGAAAAATAAAGTAAAAGTAAGAGTAAAGGATCACATGCAAACACATTAACAAACCTTAGTTTATGAGATAATACAAGATAAACAAGTGTTGCATGGCAACGTAGTCCCTGCCACGTTGGAATGGGAATAAATGCGACCAAGTACAGACACGTGGGAAGCAAGTTGAAGTACATGTTGTATCCATGCAGAACTTAGCATTCCTAAATAAGTTTTCTTTGAAAGTTATCAAAAATTAATACAATGTTACATCAACAAAGGTTCCTAGTATCTAAATTTGATAACTCTAAACACAAGCAAAGAATCCTTCTATAGCCTCACCATTGAAATGAAATTTGCAAGAGGAAGAAGTAGAGGGGTTGAGGTTTCCATACTTTTGTTTCTGTTCAAAACATTCAAACACAATAGAATACTAATAATGTCTTGAATAGAGTAGTAATAATGTCTGTTACATCAACAAAGGTTCCTGGACAAAAAAAAAATAGCATACAATAGGACACAAAAAATCTAGCATTCCTGAATTAGTTTTCTTTGAAACAAAGGTTCCTGGACACAAAAAAAAAATTGAAATTTATCAAAACACTCATCGAAATAAAAATATTTTGTGACATAGTGCTTGTTACATCATGTTTGCCCTAGGGACAAAGGTTCAAAAAAATATCATACATTAGGACACAAAAAATCTAGCATTCCTGAACTAGTTTTCTTTGAAACAAAGGTTCATGGACACAAAAAAATTGAAATTTATCAAAACACTCATCGAAATAAAAATATTTTGTGACATAATGTTTGTTACATCATGTTTTCCCTAGGGACAAAGGTTCAAAAAATTAGCATACATTAGTACACAAAAAATCTAGCATTCTCGAATTAGTTTTCTTTGAAACAAAGGTTCCTAGACAAAAAAAAAAAATGAAATTTATCAAAACACTCATCGAAATAAAAATATTTTGTGACATAATGCTTGTTACATCATGTTTCCCCTAGGGACAAAGGTTCCTAGTCACCAAAAATTTAGCATACAATAGAATAGTAAAAAATTTAGCATTCCCAAATTAGTTTTCTTTGAAACAAAGGTTCCTCGACACAAAAAAAAATGAAATTTATCAAAAATTAATAATGTCTGTTAAAATTTAGCATTTTCAAATTAGTTTTCTTTGAAACAAAGGTTCCTAGACACAAAAAAAATTGAACTTTATCAAAACACTCATCGAAATAAAAATATTTTGTGACATAATGCTTGTTACATCATGTTTGCCCTAGGGACAAAGGTTCCTGGACACCAAAAATTTACCATACAATAGAATAGTAATAACGTCTTGCAACAAAGGCATTCTCAAATTAGTTTTCTTTAATAAGGTCTTCCAACAAAAAAAATTAGCATACAATAGGACACAAAAAATTTAGCATTCCCGAATTAGTTTTCTTTGAAACAAAGGTTCATGGACACAAAAAAAATTAAAATTTATCAAAAATTAATATTGTTTCTTACATCAAATAGTAATAACGTCTTGCAACAAAGGCATTCCTGAATTAGTTTTCTTTGAAATTTATCAAAAATTATTAATGTATGTTACATATTTCTAGAAATTTAAATGTGTTTTTCATATAGACTGGGATTGGGGCTCCCGTGGACCATAAAAAGAAATAAGTACAAGAATTAGGAATGTCGAAAGAAGAAGTGCGCGATGGTAGAGAGGAAGACCTGAAAAGAAGAAATTGGAAGTTATGAGTGTGTGGTTACAGTTTTTTATTTAAAGAGGTATAATAATTGGATTGATAAAGAAAACAAGATGACAATATAGACTTACTATGAAGCCGATGCGTTTTTGTTGTTGTCGTCGATGGTCAGTGGAATCGTGTCAACCGGTTGTTGCCCTTCCTGGATGAGGTTGTCCATTCTCTATTGGAACCATTCTTCAATGTAACTTCTCATGGGGGCCATGTTGATTTCATCCCGGATTTCTATGTCGTGAAGTTCGTTTTCTAATTTCCTTAGATCCATTTAAATACTATGCAGACTCTTTTCAATTTCTTCATTGTGTGTCGAATAGTCCAGTACCCAGTGCTCGAGCTCATTTACATGATGTTCAACTATGCCATAAAAAATTTCTAAAGACAACCCCTTTAAAATATCAAGTTGTTCATTGAAGGCTTCTTTGGTCATTGGCAAGGATTTGAGAATTAAGTTTGGGTCTTGAACCTCGTTGGTACTTCCGGCTAAGTCTATTTGGATCAGGTTTGTGAATAATTCTTCATTTTCTAATATGGCTTGTTTACATGATTCGCCAATGAGCTCCAAGTTCTCAACTTTCTTTTGCGAGCATGCTTTTACTTTTTTGGTCCGCTTTGGGGAGGGGAGATTCTCTTGTCCTCTTTTCAGTGTCGAGGTGTTAATGGCATGGTTGGAAAAAGGGGTCAACACCTGTTCACAGAAACATCGATCATTTTTTAAATTTGCCTGCAAATGTTCGAGCAAATCATTTGCCCTGTTTCGGAAGGAAACTCTATTTTGTGATGTTTCCTAGGCTTCAGTAACTAGCTACATTCGTTTCTTGATGTTGTTCTCTAAAAGGGCTCTAGACGATGCAAAGAGAGTAGAGGATAATTTCATCTTGGTTGCAGTGGTAATAGGCACATTCTTTACTAAAGGACTGGAAAATTATGGGATAGCAATGAAAGCCTCCTCAAATTCCTTGAGGTGGTCTTTCAGTCTGGCATTTTCCGCTTCAATTCCTCCAATGGAATCATCAAGAGCATCACCGGTTACGCGATGAAATAGGGATATTTGGGACGGCCGCATTTTCCTAAAGTTAATATTTGTGCGAGATTTGCCTTTCCTATTTGTTACACCTCTCTTTTCAATGACCATATTTTTAGATTGGTTGTCAAAAACAGCACTCTGGAATACAAAGGATTCATCTTCGTCAAAAATGTCGGTCTCGGCTATTTCCATTGCGGACGAACCAACTTTGTGCATGTGCTTAGCTTCAATTTCAAGTTGCAACTGTTCACTTTCAATTTCAAGTTCATCCGCCTGTCCTACATTGTTTTTTCTCTTCTTCATCAGTGGAATTTTGTGAGAACTATCAATTTTTATGCGAGGAGGGTTCTTATCTCCTCCTCCGTTTGAAGATTTCTGGGTTGCTTTCTTACTGGGGTGGGCCATTGAAGCGATGCTCCATGATGTCGTGCTCTTGGGAGTGCTGGCGGGGGACTGGGCACTCTTCTCACCAGATACTTTTCCCTATTGTCTATACAATTCAATCGCGCTTTGCAATGTCTCTATGTCACAATCACCAGAAGTAGGATTGTTGTCATCACTGTCCCTGTCTTCGGTCAGGTGTCTATGGATAAAAGAGATGCTAAAGCCAACTACCAGTAAATGTTCTTGAAAAATCCCATTAGGGTCGAACCCTTTTAGCCTTTCAGCATATGTTAGGTTCAATTTCTTGAAATGGCCGACAAATTCATCAATCTTGTTGATTTTCTACACACGAAATCCCTGACTTTCCAGGGCAGAGGAATGAATTGTTTTTTTTTTCTTGTCATGGAAAACATGCAACCAGTGGTTGTATCGCCTTGCTATTTCTGCAACAAACATCTTATCTATGATGTGGCATGGAAGGAAAGCAAGATTTCCCTTGGAGCCAAAGACCATTAGTACACTGTGATTTTCCTTTTGTTCAAGTGTGCCCTTCCTGTTCAAAAACTTGGTTGCCTGGCCAGACATCCACGGAGCATCCTTCCCTAACAATAAATCTTTGAAAATTGAGACAAAGTCATTAAAAACTTCATAAAAACAATGGGAGGCCTTGTGCCTCCACATGGTCTGGTACCAGAATGTTACTGGGTCGAATCCACAATTTATTTTCTTGGAAAGAGACAGTTTTGGAAACGAACAACAATGCACTATTGCAAAAATCAAGTAGGATGACATATAAAATTTATTCGATTCTTCAAATCGTGACAACAGGGAATAGATCTCAATGGAAATTAGCTTCGCCCAATCGAAAATGAATTGTTCCCTGATTGTTAAGTAAAAAATATAAATAATTATATGGGAAATGCTTGTCGTGGATGCCTGTCCCGTTATTCTTGTAAACAACCAAGCAATTTCCCAGAATGGATTTCTAAAGGAACTTACTGTAACTTTGTGATATCTTCAGGAATTGTTGTCAGGTCTTCGAGGAACTAGGCTAAGATGTCCAACCCATTATCATGTTTTTCTAGGAACTGCTTGCAGTCTTGTCCTCTGAACGTCAATGTTGGCTCCGACAATTTTAACATCTTGCGGAAGACCTGAGGTGACAAAGAAACGGGAGAATGGTCGTGCAGTGGAATAATTCTTTGTCTTGGGATATATTTTCCGGCACACCAAGAGACCACCTCCTTACAGTCAAACACCTCAGGGATGCAGTCTGCATGAGCAATTTTAGAGGTCCAAATCACTTCGTTCTGGGCGGAACATGATGAATAGTAAAAGTATGCCCTAGACCACTGGAAGTTCTAGTCCTGATGTCCAAAGATATTTATTGTATCTCCACAAAATTGTTGTCGACCTGCTGCCATAAGTTTACAAGAACGTTTATTTGCTCTAGATGATGAATGAAATGAAAATTTGGAAGGGATAATATAACATTGCGCAAATCTTGGTCCAATGTGTGTGAATGGGAGATCTCCTTGAGACTTTCGCTCATTAATGACAATTTCGACGGCTGTTGCATGATGCGTTGTTAACATTAAATACTATTAATTCCATACATAGAAATGCAAACATGGTGGATACGGCAATGAGTGATTAAGCATTGTATATTTCTTGAACGGGCCAAGGCGATGACCCGTGTTTGGGATGAACAATCGGAAGGGACAATATAACTCTCCGCAAATCTTGGTTTAATGCGTAATAATGGGAGATATCCTCGAGCGTTTCACTCATTAATGACAATGTTGATGGTTCTTGCATGGTCAACTGTTAGCATGAAAGGTTTCTAATTGCATAATAAGAAAGAAGTATGAAGGTCACGGGGACGCGAAAAATCAACTTGAAAATAGGGTTACAAGGTACAACTGTTCGAGGTGAGGGCATGAGGGTCAAATTGTATGTCTCAGAACTTTTTTAGTGCAACACGCGTAACATCGAAGAGGGTATGATAGGACAGTCCAGAGGGAAATTTATATATCACTAGTAAGAGCATAACTAATGTATATTAGGAAGGACATGAAGTTAGTGGGGATGGAAGGCAGCGACAAATATTTTGAAACATTTGTGAGTCGTGGTAGAGTGAAGCTTGCAAGTGCAAGGAGTCCGTGGTGGAATTGTAGATCACAAAAGTTTTGAGTGCACGATGTATATCACAGAACAAGAAGCAACAGAGTTTGAAAGTGCCAACCCGGCAACCGCGGCCATAAAATTGGCTAAGTATGGAAAGGAATAGTGGTTGGTCGGATTCGTCATGTGAGGATAGAGATGGAGATGAAGATATGTCAGCCCGCCAACGCTGGAACCCGCGATCATAGAAAGGCAGCCAAGTATATAACCAGAAAGTGATAATACATGGGAAGAAGAAAAGGGAAAAAGGGATAAAGAGTCTATGCTGGAATTGTAAATCACGAAAATTTTGAGTGCAAGATGTATATCATGGAACAAGAAGTAGCAGAGTTCGAATGCGCCAACCTGAAATAGTGACTAAGAATTGGAGATTTCATGAACTTGTCAGCACGAGGATCCAAAATAGACTGACAATGTCTCCCCAGAAGACGTGAGGCCCCGACGGTCAAATTGTATTGCTCAGAACATTTGAATGCATAATCTGTAACACGGAAGAGGGGACGATGTCACAACCCGGTAGTCAATTTGTATATTGCGGAGGGTCGGATGCCAACTGTTTCGTACCAGTGTGTGCAGTTGTCACTAGTAAGAGCATAACTAATGTATATTAGGAAGGAAAAGAAGTTAGTGGGGATGGAAGGCAGCAACATATACTTTGAAACATTTGTGAACCGTGGTAGAGTGAAGCTTGCGAGTTCAAGGAGTCCACAGTGGAATTGTAGATCATAGAAGTTTTGAGTGCAAGATGTATATCACGGAACAAGAAGCAACAAAGTTCGCAAGCACCAACCCAGCAACCGCAGCCATAAAATTGGCTAAGTATGGAAAGCAACAACGGTCGGTTGGATTTGTCATGTGAGGATATAGATGGAGATAAAGATATGTCATCCCACCAACGTTGGAACCCGCGATCATAGAAAGGCGACTAATTATATAACCAGAAAGCGATAATACACGGGAAGAAGAAAAGGGGAAAAGGGCTAAGGAATCTGTGGTGGAGTTGTAGATCACAGAAATTTTGAGTACAAGATGTATATCACAGAAAAAGAAGCAGCAGAATTCGAAAGCGCCAACCCCAAACAGTGACTAAGAATTGGAGATTTCGAGAACGTGTCAACACGAGGATCCAAAATAGGGTGACAAGGTCTCTCCAAGAGACGCGAGGCCCCGACGGTCAAATTGTATCGCTTGGAACATTTTAATGCATAATTTGTAACACGGAAGAGGGGACGATGTCGAAACCCGGTAGCCAATTTGTATATTGCGGAGGGTCGGATGCCAACTATTTTGTACCAGTGTGTTCAGTGGTCACTAGTAAGAGCATAATTAATGTATATTAGGAAGGACGAGAAGTTAGTTGGGATGGAAGGCAGTGACATATACTTTGAAACATTTGTGAATCGTGGTAGAGTGAAGCTTGTGAGTTTGAGGAGTCCGCGGTGGAATTGTAGATGACGAAAGTTTTGATTGCAAGATGTATATCACGGAACAAGAAGCAGCAGAGTTCGAAAGCACCAACCCGACAACCGCGGCCATAAAATTGGCTAAGTATGGAAAGGAACAATGGTCGGTTGGATTCATCATGTGAGGATATAGATGGAGATGAATATATGTCAGCCCGCCAACGTTGGAACCCGCGATCATAGAAAGGTGACTAAGTATATAACCAAAAAGCGATAATACACAGGAAGAAGAAAAGGGAAAAAGGGGTGAGTGTGCGATGGAATTGTAGATCACGAAAATTTTGAGTGCAAGATGTATATCGTGAAACAAGAACCAACAGAGTTCGAAAGCGGCAACCCGAAACAGTGACCAAGAATTGGACATTTCGTGAACCCATCAACACGAGGATCCAAAACAGGCTGACAAGGTCTCTCCAGAAGACGTGAGGCGCCGACATTCAAATTGTATCACTCGGAACATTTGAATGCATAATGTGTAACACAGAAGAGGGGACGATGTCAAAATCTGGTAGTCAATTTGTATATTGCGGAGGGTCCGATGCCAAAATCCGGTAGTCAATTTGTATATTGCGGAGGGTCCGATGCCAATTGTTTCATACCAGTGTGTCCAGTTGTCACTAGTAAGGGCATAACTAATGTATATTAGGAAGGACAGGAAGTTAGTGGGGATGGAAGGCAACGACACGTACTTTGAAGCATTTGTGAGCCGTGGTAGAGTGAAGCTTGCGAGTTCAAGTCCGCGGTGGAATTGTAGATCATGGAAGTTTTGAGTGCACGATGTATATCACGGAACAAGAAGCAACAGAGTTTGAAAGCACCAACCCAGCAAACACGACCATAAAATTGGATAAGTATGGAAACGAACATCGGTCGGTCAGATTCGTTGTGTGAGGATATAGACGAAGATGGAGATATGTCAACCTATCAATGTTGGAAGCCACGATCATAGAAAGGCCACTAAGTAAATAACCAGAAAGCGATAATACACGGGAAGAAGAAAAGGGAAAAAGGACTAAGGAGTCCATGGTGGAATTGTAGATCATGAAAATTTTGAGTGCAAGGTGTATATCACGGAACAAGAAGTAGCAGAGTTCGAAAGCGCCAACCCAACAACCGCGGGCACAAAATTGGCTAAGTATGGAAAGGAACAGTGGTTGGTCGGATTCGTCATGTGAGGATATAGATGGAGATGGAGATATGTCAGCCCACCAACACTAGAACCCGCAATTATATAAAGGCGACTAAGTATATAACTAGAAAGAGATAATACACGAGAAGAAGACAAGGGAAAAAGGGCTAAGTATCTCATAAAAGAAAATCTAATGTTCATTTATTAATGCAAATCCTTTCGAACCCTTGGTGAGTTCTCACTAGTAAAGGCATAAATTGCATATCATAGAAGTTCTTTGGGTGCAAGATGTATATCAAAACATGGGACATAAGTGTTGGATACCACGAACAGGGGACATAAGTGATGGATACCGCAAATCACAGAACAAGAAGCAATAGAGTTCGAAAGCGCAAACCCGGCAACCGCGGCCATAAAATTGGCTAAGTATGGAAAGGAACAGCGATCGGTCGGATTCGTCATGTGAAGATATAGACGAAGATGAAGATATGTCAGCCTGCCAATGCTGGAACCCAGGATCATAGAAAGGCGACTAAGTAAATAACCAGAAAGTAATAATAAACGGGAAGAAGAACAGGGAAAAAGGACTAAGGAGTCCGTGGTGGAATTGTAGATCACGAAAATTTTGAGTGCAAGATGTATATCATGGAACAAAAGAAGCAGAGTTGGAAAGCGCCAACCCGACAACCATGGGCATAAAATTGGCTAAGTATGGAAAGGAGCAACAGTCGGTCGGATTCATCATGTGAGGATATATATGGATATGAAGATATGTCATCCTGCCAATGCTAGAACCCGCGATCATAGAAAGGCGACTAAGTATATACTGAGAAAGCGATAATACACGGGAACAAGACAAGGGAAAAGGGGCTAAGTATCTCGCAGAAGAACATCTATTGTTCGCTTATTAATGCAAATCCTTTCGAACCCCTGGTGAGTTCTCACTAGTAAAGGCATAAATTGTAGATCACGGAAGTTCTTTGGGTGCAAGATGTATATGACGGAACAGGGGACATAGATGTTGGATACCGCAAACCCGGGACTTGGTGATCAGATAATTGGCTAAGTATTGAAAGGGACCGCGGTTGGTCAGGCTCATGGTGTGAAGATATAGATAAAGAGTTGCCAATTTGCGAATCCATGAGGCCGTGATCATATAGTTGCGACTAAATATAGAACCACAAAGGGATAATAGAGGGGGGGGGGAAGAGAAAAATTAACAGTTTTTATACAATCCTGGACAAATTGTATATTGCGGAACTCTGGGCACTGTTTGCAGGTCGCGGAAGATTCAAAACACAATTTTGAAGCCATCAATCCGGGAACCCACAATCGAAAAAGTGTGCAAGTATGGAAAACATAAACGTTGGTCGGGATTTGCTTTCGCTAATATATTGAAATTTGTAATAGTTGTGCCATTACCTGACAAGATCTTCTTTGCATGTTTCTAGACAAGTTCTGTAGGGATGGTGTGTTGTCGAGACTTTTGCTTATTAATGATGATTTTTACAGTTGTTACATGATGTCGTTTTAGTATTAAACCTTTGGTGTTGCATATCTGGAAAGAAGCACAAGGATGGGCATAACAGGAAACAGTGACTAGGAGTTGGAGTTTTCGTGAACCTACCAATGAGAGGATCCAAAATAGGGTGACAAGGTTTCCCCAGAAGACGCGAGGCCCCGACGACCAAATTGTATAGCTCAGAACATTTGAATGCATAATGTGTAACACGAAAGAGGGGACGATGTTGGAGTCTGGTAGTCAATTTGTATATGGCGAAGGAGCGGGTGCCAATTCTTTCATACCAGTCTGTCCAATTGTCACTAGTAAGAGCATATTTAATGTATATTAGGAAGGACGCGAAGTTGGTGGGGATGGAAGACAACGACAGATACTTTGAGCAAAGTTAATGTATATGAGGAACTCGTAGTGGAATTGTAGATCACAAATGTTTTGAGTGCAAGATGTATATCACGGAACAATAAACAGTCGAATTCGTAAGTGCCAACCCAGCAACCGCGGACATAAAATTGGCTAAGTATGGAAAGGAACAGCGGTCAGTCGGATTCGTCATATGATGATATAGATGGAGATGAAGACATGTCACCCCGCCAACCCTGGAACCAGATATCATAGAAAGGCGATTAAGTATATATCCAGAAAGCGATAACGGACGGGAATAAGAAAAGGCGAGTTTGTATGCACCAACCCGACAACCGCGGCCATAAAATTGACTAAGTATGGAAAGGAACAGCGGTCGGTTGAATTAGTCATGTGAGGATATAGATGGAGATGAAGATATGTCAACCCGCCAACCCTACAACCCGCGATCATAGAAAGACGACTAAGTATATAACCAGGAAGCGATAATGGACAGGAAGAAGAAAAGGGGAAAAGGCCTAAGTATCTGACAGAAGAAAATCCATTTTTTCGTTATTAATGCCAATGTTTTCGAACCCCTACTGGGTTCTCACTAGTAAAAGCATAAACTGCAGATCACGAAAGTTCTTTGGCTGGAAGATGTATATGATGGAACAGGGGACATAGATGTTGGAGATCGAGAACCCGGGACCTAGTGGCCAGATAATTGGATAAGTATTGGCCAAGAGAAAGTTTTGATATTTATTTCAATAGTATTCATACTAATACATATTAATGGATTATTTATGTTTCAAATGAAAATCATCTCCCAATTTGCAGGATGTTGTTCGGTTTGCAAATTTCGTTGAAACCACGGAAGTTTTGACTGTAAGATGTATGTAACGCAACAAGAAGCAACAGAGTTCGAAAGCACCAGCCCGACAACCGCGGCCATAAAATTGGCTAAGTATGGAAAGGAACATCGACCAGTCAGATTCATCATGTGAGGATATAGATGGAGATGAAGATATGTCAGCCTGCCAACCCTGGAACCCGCGATCATAGAAAGGCGACTAAGTATATAACCAGAAAGCGATAATAGACAGGAAGAAGAAAAGGGGAAAAGGGCTAAGTATCTCATAGAAGAATATCTATTGTTCCTTTATTAATGCCAAGCTTTTCGAATCCCTGGTGAGTTATCACTAGTTAAAGCATAAATTGTAGATCACGAAAGTTCTTTGGCTACAACATGTATATGACGGAACATGGGACATAGTTGTTGGATATCGCAAACCCGAGGCTCGATAGCCAAAAGGTGAGTTATCACTAGTTAAAGCATAAATTGTAGATCACAGAAGTTCTTTGGCTGAAAGATGTATATGACGGAGCAAGGGACATAATTATTGAATATTGCAAACCCGGGACCCGGTGGCAGATAATTGGCTAAGTTTTGGCTAAGAGGAAGTTTTTATATTTATTCCAATAGTACTCATATTAGTATATATGCATGGATATTATCAAATAGAAGAAGCTACAATATATGCAAGATATTGAACAGGAACATGACGTCAACACTTGAGTTGCCTTGTTGTAAGTCATTAATTCATTCTATTTACGGGACCCGAAGAATGAAAGCAGGACAGGTCCTCCAATTTCTTTCTTTAAGTATAGGGTCGGCACCACATAAGTATGGCCTATGACAAATTATTCTTCCATGTAAAATGTAAGCAACGAATAGAGTAGCCTTTATTTAAATTGAAGTACTGAGCAACATAAATAAAAGCGTGTCGTCCATGTTTAATGA
>ML814736.1:43763-53998 GCA_009831015.1 Picea engelmannii | reverse complement strand
TGTGTGCAGAAAAAGGGGAATAATTTGTGTGCCTAAAAAAATGGCCAAATGATGGGTTGACTTAGCTAGGTGAGGTACCATAAGGTCATATGATGATTGAAGTGGGGTGCATAGTGTAGATTATGGCTACAACAGTGATGTATTCAAGCAAAACTACTCAAGTTGTACAAGTGAGAAAATTTAGGTTGATAACACTCCCCCCTTTGAAGAATCCCTTCCATCGATCCTCAAGAGACAATCACACTTTGTTTCCATGTTTATGACATTAGTAATAATGGAATGGTACATTTTGATAATAACGATTTGAATAAAATTCAATTTTTCATATACAATCTCCAGGGTGTCTAGTTATCCCTTTATTAAATCCATATCGATACACATTTTTGTTACAATTCTATTATACTTTAGACAATGGTCAAGGCCAAAGTATAGAAACTTACCTAGAGTGCTTCCTATAACCATCAATGATTTGTCCTACCATAACTTGATCAACAAACCATGTAGTTTTACCCACAATGCTTGTGTAGTCACAGACTCCCTATCAAGGTCAAAAATGGGTTCCCACTCTTTTAGTGCCAAATGTGTATTACTCTAGAATCAATGCCTTGATTTGATACTTTTTACATCCTTCTCTGTAACGTACCCAATCACCCATAGGTTGTCCATGCTACCTCAAAAACTCTCTTCGAAACTAATTTTGAATTCTTATAACATTTAATTAATAGGGAAGCATGAAAGAACACCATAACAACACATGCAATAATCAAGATTCATGCAACAACATAAAATAATGTTTAAGCATGCCATGCACAATAATAAACAACAAGCAGGCACATTCAAGATACACATCTCAGAGATATTAAATAATACACAACGGAAATAAATATACAAGCATATAAACACATGACAAAGAGCACTCACCTTTAACAAAATGAATCGTCAACTAGATGCAAACCAAGGACATCCCACCCAACCATAGGCGTTGATGTTCCAAGTCTCAACAATAGGTCACCCCCGAGCTAGGGCTATGAATCCACAAGGACAGTTCCAAGGTGTCACTCAACTTCCCAAACCAGTCAACACTCAAGCTCTCATAGGTTTCTCAACACACAACAATCCAAAGTACACCAACTCTCTTCTCTCCAACCTGCACAACCCAAGAGAATGGACACCCTTCTCTGCCACACAGTCCCTCAGGTTGTCCACCTCCTTCCAGGGCTCCAGTGCATCTGGTCAAGAATCTCCATGATCGAACTCTCAGGACTCACAGTCGTGAACAAATTTTAGCACATGCCAATGTATCTCAGGCATGCATGCATTAATTCATGGCTGGAATACACCAGCAATCACTACAACCAACAAACAATGGATTCTTCCTCGACAATTCAGCCCCAATGTCCCAACCAAGAACAACAATTAATGAGGAATGACAATTGAACAATAATGAATGAAAGAGTGAAAGAGTGAAAGGAAAAGAACCCCCAAACAACCCACAAGATGGGTTTATATATTTACTTGGAAATCAAGAACCACGTGGCCTTCCCCAAGAAGCTCATGTAACCACTTCTCTCAATTAAACAATTATGGGTAAATAAAATATAATAAAAAGACTTAGCCCCTTAATCCCCCTCTCTCGTGGAATCATAGCCCCCTATAACTCTTGTCCTTGTCAGTCTGACAACCAACGATGTATTTTATTATTAATAATGATCAAAGCATTACATTTCCTTGGCACTCATGCCTCTTTTAATTGTTTGGGCGCTCCGACCTTTCATAAAATAACAAAATACATTATTTAATCCGGGGTCTCAAAACTGGGGTATTAAATTCTCCTACATAAACACAATTGTAATCCATCCTTTGTGAATAATATGGAAAGATGGGACATACCCGACTACTAGAAACCAATTATATTTAATGCAATGTATCAATGTAGCTTTAGAGATACACCTCCCATGAAATTTGCCCACTAAATCCTTGTGTTGGCAGTGAGTTATCTCCTCCAGGATAACTCCTTCACCAACCATCAATATCAACTTCTCCTCTCCCTATTTGACTACCTGAAATCTCCTCTTCCTAGGCTTAACCTCCTCCAATTTCATATCAAACTTCTTCCCCCTAGAGATTTCAACTTAAGTTCCAAACATTTCACCAAAGGATCACCACATAACTCCTCTATGATTGGCTTCAGAAACTGATCTACCTACACAAGTATGTTTTTTCTCTAGGTCTATTAACTTTGGAGGTTCATGGGTATGAAAGCTTATGTGTTGCATTTAGGTAAAACTTATGGCTTTACTTCATACATGGGAAGGGGTGGACCATTGATCATTATAACGTCTCCTTGTCACATCACCTAGATTTGTGTTTAGGGGAAAAATGTGCTTCTTATTTGTAATGTTGAGGTTAAACCCAACTTTTACCTCTAGGAAATGATGGTGATTGATTGGGTGGGGACTGAAAGTTTTGTTGCCCTTTCTCAACGAAAATGCTTCAAGTCTCCTTGATGCATTGGATCTTAATATAGATATAGGGTTGATCCCATCAAACCCTAGGCCAAAGTTCCTATCCAAAGAAAGATTATGAGCTAAGGAAAAAGACTTATCGATATGGTCTCCTAGGGTCGAGGTGCCAAAGGTTTGGAAAATAAAATTTTGTCCCAAGCCTTCCAACAGATTTGCCAAATAATCTACTAGTTCTTTATCTCCTTCCCTATTTTATAGTCTTTTCATCTCTATTACTTTGAACCACCCCATCCTCTCCATCTCCATCAAAAAAATTATATACCGATTAACCTTTTATCTTAAAAACAAAATCCCAATCGAGAAAAGAGGACATAGTATTTTAAATACATAGAAATTATATTAAGATGCCAAACATCAATTATAATTATAATAAGAATTCCCATTACCATCCCATCTTAATAATGTTTAAATGGGCCTAAAGCCACTTTACTCTCTATGATTTCATCATATGGTAGTTACAAGCTTTTGTTATTTTAGAGACAATAACAACTGAAACAAAAAGGCCCAATAGTATAATATTTCGTGTATTTTTTATGTTTTTAAATAAAGACAATTATAATTTGTATTGTTAGAGATGATGATAAAAGCGATGTTAATATTTATCTTTCAATTTCTTCTAAATATTAATTTTTTAATTATTTCACTGTTATTCTTATTAAAATTAAATTCTTATTAAAATTAAATGAAATTTTTAATTTACAATAGTTTTATCTTCCATGAATTGAATATTTATTCTCCTTCTACATATTGTACCTGTGATATTCTATGATCACTTTATTTGGCTAAAACAATATATAACCCAATAGTTGTTTATGGTTAAAACCAATGTGTAATTCCCCATATCTAACATCTAACAGTGGATCCATTGTCAAGCTTATTAATGACAATTAGTGTTTTTTATACTTCGATCTTTGCGTCAACCTTTGTATGATTTGTGTCACTTGTGAGCACAATTGTTAATGTCTTAAGAAACCCCATATCTTGAAATCAAATGTCCACCTTGTTAGTCATAATTGATGTCATTCATATTGTCACACTTTTTCAATGCTAATTAGCATTGACATTAAAGACATTATATATCTCGTTTCTTATTAATTTCGAGATGAAAAGAGAAATACATAAACATATTATATTAAAAAAATAAATTAAATGTAATATGAATAATAATAATAATCTATTTTTAAGGTCACGGTTAAGCCAGCACACCAAATTGGTGTATGAGACCCCCTTGTTTGTGGGACAAGGGACTCCCTTCCGCTCAGCGATTTGACTGGTAAAGTCTACGAAGGTAGACATACCCTACCCCCTCTGGATTTGAACCTGTGACCTCTTAGGAGGAAAGACATGTTCTTAACCATTAGACCCACTCAGGTTGTATTAAAGTTAACAAAATTATTATAGCAATCAATTTTATTAAAGTTAACAAAATTATAATAAGATATTAAAATTAACAAAATTATAGTAAAAGATGTCGAAGAATATTTCATACTACCTCATGAAACCAAATTAAAAAAAAAAACAAAAAACTTTAATAATCTTAAAAATTTTAAAATACTTATCATAAATTTAATTAATTTTAAATTTTACGAAGACATGTTCTTACCAATTTAAATGTCAAAAATAAAATGAATAGTAAACAAAAATTATGTCATTTACCAATAAGTTTATTTGCTTAGAATCCTATGTCATCATATTCTAGAGCTGGAGGGATAATATAACTCACCCAGAATTCTTACTATAAATGGATATATAATTGTGGCCCGGGCACAAACACCAGGGCAGAACTCTTGGGCGTCTGGGCTACACATCTTCTGGCATCTAGATTACACATAGAAGCTCTACAGGTTGTCGGGGACTCCAGAATTGTTATAGACTGGCCGAGTAACAGAGGATACCTCCAAGTTATCTCCCTTCTCGCATGGAAAGATAGAATCAGAAATCTGCAAAAAACTTTTCAGAAGCTCAGCTACATACACACACACCGTGAGCATAATAAATTTGTTGACCGTCTCTCAAAGGAAGCGCTAAAAAAAAAAGTGGGATTAATCACATACAATTTTTGGATAGATGGCCATGAGGGACCAACTCTATCCATATCCCTGTGCTAAGATTAGTCTACATTCCAACTACCACAGCGGAGGCTTTGACATGAAAGCATGATATCATCTGAACACAGCACCCATATCTTCCCCTACCCAGTCCACTACTAATATTCTGTTGACATGATTTTCATTGCACTGATTAACTTAGTATGAACTTCTTCCTCATGTTGGTTGAAAGACCGCCATTGGAGGAAGTACATCAAGCATTACATCCTGGATGTGCTTTGTATTTCTCCTTGTTGTGAGCACAAATTATATATATTTATATAATCGGGAAATTTCCCTGTTGGAAAAAAAGTTGTTATTATATTGTTTTCGGTAATATATAGTATTGGTTTTGTCGTTGATTTTTATATTAGTTTTGTTTTTACTTGGAAAATTTATGTAAAATGTAATGTTTAATATTTGATATTGTAAGTCCCCGAGGTGTAGGACAGTCGGTGACAGAGTTTGTTGTTAAGCCACTCCATGTTGAAAAGTTACCGGTTCGAAACCTGCGGGGACAAAAAATCCAACGATGTTAAGGGTTGGTGTGGCTCAGGCCGGGTGCGATCCCTGGGTGATTTTGACGGCTTAGATGCCCCTGAGTCGCGATTTCTCAAGTCAAAGGTTAATCCCGATGCCAAGAAGGTCCGGACCAATTAACAAACAAACAAAAAAATATTTGATATTGTAAAAATTATTTTTTAATATAATAAAAAAATGTTTTTTTTTAATATTTGATTGGGTAATAAGTTTATAGTGTTTTTGCAAGTTTCATGTCTTTTGAGATTTAACATTAATAATTCTTTTTGTTAGTGATATCTTTATGCTTACAAACATGTGCCTCGACTCTCGCTTGACTCATGTAGACATCATTTCCTTGCCATTAATTATTATTTGACGGCCACCGAGAGTTATTATATTGTTTTTGGGGAACCAAATTTATTCCAAGCTTCATTGTCGAGATGGGAAGAGAAACAAATGCTACATAACTTGCATGGACAGGAAGAATAAGAAGAAGAAATGATTTTAACGTCCACGAGGTTAACAATAGCCTATGGGACAGACCGCCTCACACACTAATTTCTGCAGTTCAACCATTTTCATATTCAACTTGATGATGAGCTCCCCCAATTTCTCTATTGTCCCCTCACTAAATAAGTTATTCCAAGAGCTAGTTGTCAAGATACTTATATAGTTGTCTCTATTGTCTTTGAAGGCTTCACACTCTAAAATGAAATGTTTTTTTGTTTCCACTTTTCCAGAGGTGTAGAACACACACACCCTTTCTTCCCACACTTCTTTTAGTCTTTTCCAACGCCCAGTTTCACAACGGAGTTGATGGGAATTGGTTCTTAATTGGGCAATAAGCATTTTAGCTCTCCAAATTATATTGACCCCTATGTATGTTTTTTGATGATGATTGTATGTGTGGTTAAACTCTTTAATATAATACTCTTTCTTTCTCCCAAACCCTTTATCCCAAATTCACTTGTGGAACCTATCAATAACAAGTGAGCTTAAGATAAAAAACTCGAGAGGCCGACAAACGTAGACCTTCACCCTCCACCATCACGGAATAGGGGGACTAGCAACTCCCTTTCAACCAACCCAACCGACGAACCCTAAACTCGAGATGCGATTCAGAGACTCATAATCCCTCACGCTTACAACTGTCCGCACACAAAGAAAAAGATTATAAACTAGTGCATCCTCTGCCTATGCAAACGTCTACTAGTCAAACCAACAAAGGATGCTTCTACAACTATCCCGTGAAGGTGTAGTTTTGTATTGCCCTGCGGGGCCCAAGGTTTGTTTCGTTTGGACATCTTTCATTCAATTCCATTTCTAAGTCAATTACACCATGCACACGAATGTCACATCCCGGTTAATATAGAGTAGAAAACGCACAAACCACTCGAAGTTGTACTTTTGTATTGCCGTGTTGGGTTGAAGGTTGTTTCCTTTCCACATTTTTCATTAAATTCTATGTATAAATCAATTACATCATGCACAATAATGTCACATCCCGTGTTAACATGAACAAAAAAACAAACAACCACGCGATTGATGTGTGCAGGATCAATGTTGGCAAAGAAACCTACAGTTAGATCTCATTTTGAAAAGTTATTATAATCTTTTATGTTGAAAAATTATGTACTTTTCATTTGAAAATATGACTTGTAAAACACAATTTTACATAAATATTATCATCTTAAAAATGATCTTAGAGTGTGTTCTTTTTTAAATTTCTTTAATTTTGTTAATTTTGTTTTTTATCAAAAACAAATTATATGTTTAAAATATTTTTATATCTTAAATGGAAATAAAAAATTTAAATTTTTAAAAGTATAGAATCATATTATTTAATTTTAAAATATTACTAAAATAAAAAACAAATTGTATTTTCAAAATATTTTTATATTTTAATTAGAAATAGAAATTTTAAATTAAAAAAAATATAACATTGTATTATTTAATTTTAAAATATTAAAAAAAAAAAATTCTCCCGGATGGGGTGTTTACGGATACAGCTGGTGGACAACCAGAGGGGAGGACACCTGGTCTAGTCTCCTGCCACCTTGAGCCAACTCAGGTGCACTCAACCTCCACCATCAACTCATGAATTTAAAGCCTCAGTCGTTGCTCCTCGACATTCATTCGTCTCTAGTTTGGTGCAACGTCTTGGCGCATCTGTTTGTGGGAATGTTAATGGTAATGGGCTGGACGTAGTCACAATCCCATCACACGTTCCGGCATGGTGGTTTTAGGCCTGTGTTCTGGAGTGCCTTGGCTCATTCAAGCCCTTGGCCTCCAGAGTTTCGACCTCCTTAGGAAGTTGGTCCAGTCTTTCTCCTCCAGCTTGAGCTTTTGTGATGCACTCGGCCCTCGGCACCCAGAACCTCTCCTTTGGTTAGTCATTGTTATTGCGTCTGGCTGGGCTCGTGCTCTTCGAGCAACAACTTTCACATTTTTCACGCGCTCCTCATCTGGTTTCAGGTGGCTCTCTCGATGCCTCGACTCAGAGGTAAGTCGAAAATGGGCGCGACTTGGTATGTTGCTAGAGGAAGGGGCGTGAGAGGGCATGGCCAACAGGCTCGTCCGAGCCCTCCTCCAGAACCTGAGAGTGTCTCCACCCCGGAGCCTCTCGTCGCTCCCATTCCTTCCTTCACTTTTGTTCTGCCTCCTCGGGACACCACTCCGGACTTGCCTCCGTTGTCGTCTCCTTATGCTTGCCGAGTCGAGTGGTTCGAAAGTCTTGGCAACTCACTCGACTTCGCTCCTAGGATCAGCCCCCCCTCCCGCCAGCCTCCACCTCCACCTCCTGTCACCTCCACCTCCCTCATTCCCTCAGCTCCTCTCTCCTCTTCGTCCTCCCTCGTACCTTGCTTTGACTCCCCCAATTCCTCCTCCGACTCACCTCCTCCTCCTCTGCTCTCTACTGCTTTCTCCCGCTACGCAGAAAGGAACGTTACCAAGGAGTCTTTGGATGCCATCAAGCGAGGAATCGAGGACATCAAGCAAGTCATCAACAAGATGCAACACCAAGAAATAGAGCGGTGGCGTTGAGAAGAGATTCTAATGATTTTCCTTCAGGACCTCAGGCAGCCTATCTCAGACAAAGGCAAGCTCGACAGAGACACCATGCATGTTCGACAGGTTATCTCGGAGCAGAAGCTCGACTCCAGCAATGGCTAGCTCCTTCTGGCTCACATTACCTGTGTTTTTTATGATTTTAGCTAGTATAATTCACAAGCGTTTTGCCCTGGGCGGCTTATCAGATCTAGGAATTTTTAGTCTTAGCATAAGTCCAGCCTTTTGGTTTTGGTCTGTTCATTTTATCCTATAGAACTTTCACCCTACGTGGCACATTAGATCTATGTCTCTGACAGCTCTGCAAGTTTTGCATGGACACTATGAATTTTTGGCCATGGGGCAGCATTGGTTTCCACCAGGGCAATGTTGTCACAGCCTACTATGATAGCATGACATAGCATGACAAATGTAATTTTCCTGCTTCGCAGGTTTTAATACAATTTCTAACTTACAAAAAACATATATATTAAAAAAAATTAAAAGTATAAAATCATATTATTTAATTTTAAAATATATATATATATATATATATATATATATATATATATATAATAAGTTAAATATATGTTATAACAAGGGTTGTATGGCAACACAGTCCCTGTCGAGTTAGTTGGGAAATACATGTTGAACAATAAAACTTAATATAACTAAATGCACAAGTAATGAATATTTTTTGTCAAAAGATAATAATTGAGGGTTGTTTGTTATTCAAAATGTATAATGAACCATAAGCTTAATGGAACTATAATATTCATAAATATAATATAAATATAATAAATATATTATAAATATAATATAAATATAATAATAAATAATATATTAGATAATAAATATAATATAAATATAATAATGCATAATAATAAATACATAGTACAACTTTTTATATTTAAATGTGGTGATTGGTGAAATTCATTGATTATGTAATTAATTTTATATATTGAAAGACGTGAAGGGAACAACAACACTTCAATTCTATCAACCAATTATAAATGAGAAACACAAATATTTTTATTATATCAAAAAATATATATTTATTTTCCTATGTTAAACATTACATTGCATACACAAATTTAGGGTAAAAGGCAAATTAATGTTACATCAAAAATAAAAAATGACTATAATATATTCTTTTTAAAAATAATCAAGTGTTGTATAAATGAAACAATTCAAAATAAAACTATAAAATATTATAAAAAAAAAAAATCCTTCTTAAACTACAATTTTCACTTGTAAATTTTAATAAGTTTATGCATTATGCAAGAAAATCTAGTAGTGTCAACCATTATGTGTTTATAAAATATATCATAATATACTATTATCGATAATTTGGAATTTTGACAAGAGATTTATGTCATTTTATATAGTGTATTGAAGATATCATATTTTGTGCTTAATAGGAATGATAAGAAAATGAAAAGGGAGATTGATGAGGTTTCGATATCCAATTTTGAAATTAGTGAAGCCTTTGTTATAATTTTGAATTGTTAAAAATAAAAAATAAATGTTCTCAAATCAATTTTTTTCTTTTTCTTTTTATAACTATGTTTAATTACCACATAAATAAAATAAATAGCTTACTAAAAACTCAATTTCCATGAGGTATATGTAGAATTAAGTTTTTAACCTACCAAACACAAACTCTTAAAAAAAATTATTTGAAAGAGTGAATCTCCCCTCCAATTATCAACAACAGTATTAGTAAATCACAATACAGATAGATTGTATCTATGATCAAAGGATGAGATGATCGTTGTGAGGCAGTGGATTCTCCCATTTAGATTAGGGGCAACACAATCACTTCTTTCTATTTTCATTTCAATTAATATTAAGCTCAGACAAGATAACCGTGGACATGGATGTTGTTCATGGGTGGATGAATAATTTTCCATGACCCAACTTCCAATACCCTCCTCATGGTTGATCTCTATGTGCATCATTCGGTCTTAATGAATATATATATATATATATATATATATATATATATATATATATATATATATATATATATATATATATATATATATAATTT
>ML814735.1:58403-92767 GCA_009831015.1 Picea engelmannii | reverse complement strand
TATCTTACAGAACTGCATGAAGACACCATCCTTGACAGGAGAATGTGAACTTCAAAACGAGGAAATGTGGAGTATCTTCGAGTTGGTCTTAAAGGTACAAATCCAAGCAAAGCCAAGTGGATTGAGGTTGGAAAAGTGAGGGAGATATACCCTCATCTTCAGATAGACTGAAAATAGTCTTTTGGAGGTCCAAAAGCTTCGTAATGGGGAGGTGTGATCCAGGGGATCAAATTTTGCTAAAAAATTCAAAGTGTTTGAAATTGCTTCAAATTGAAGGAGAGCATAGGCCTCGTCATAATGAACCCAACACAACTCGTTTGGGTTCAAACGGATGTCGGGAGCGAGATATATCACGTTATGTTCAAAATGACAAACAAGCAAAAAAAGGGTTGCTGACTGTACAGTCCGTACGAACACTGATGTGGGAGGCAGTTATTTGAACAATTGGCATGTGACATGGCATGTTTGCAGCGAACGGGATGACGACACGTGGCCCAATCAATGGCTTCCACGTGTCATATATCTATTGGTTTAAAATTATGTCGTTGGCCGGAGTCGACCCCGCGACCTCCGGGCAGGGGGGAGAGACTTGGAAAGAGCCGCCAACCGGTGCGCCACTGGTTTTTCCTTGTAATATATATGGCAAAATATATTTAAATATTTGCATATATGTATAGTTTGGGGCGCGACCGGGCGAGGGCTTAGCCCCAGCCCTTGGTCGCAGATTGTATTACATATGACCCAATGCTATACCATTCAGGCGCACGTGTGATTTTGTTTCATTCCAATGGTTATACAAACGACCCACCATTTTTCCTTTGACCATTGGCTTGTGGAACATGAGCCTATGTTTATACTAGCGCGCGGTCGCATGGGTCATACGACCTTCCCTTGACGGTTAGGGGCTAGGTGCGCCTATAACTGTCCTACAGTTTGTACGGTTCGTGCGGCTGCGTCCGGTGCTAAGTTTTTACGCTTAAGTATGTGTGTGGGCTAGGTTGAGCCAACAAGGGTGCATTTTGTAGATGCAGGGACAACAAGTTTGAAGGGGGGACTTCCAGGAAGCCTATCTTCTTCAATTTTTGGCCAAACGAGGTGCCGAAAAAGTCCATCTAGGGGTTTTTGGACGCTCTGAAGCCATTGGAGCAGTCTATTTGGCATTTTGAGCATTGTAAATCACATTTTTGAGCACTTTGAGAAAATAATACAAATGATCCATTGGAAGTTGGACCAGGAGATGTAGCCCAAGAGAGGGGTGAACTCCTTTACCATTTGCTGTGTTATGTGTTTTCTGTTCACTGTTTTTGCTGTTGTTTATATGCATCTTGAGTGAGTAAATCCTATTAAAGTTGTGTTGCAAAGTTGATCCATTTGCATTTTAACACATAAAATTTAACTTGCAAATATTTTCAAGAATACAAGTCTTCTTCATTTTTAGATCAGGGATGGAATCACTATGTATGACATCTGTAAACCAATCAGGGAGAAGAAATTTAAACTCCGTGGAATACTTTTATGGACAATTCATTATGCCCCGGGACTAACACATTTTTGTGGTATGTAGCATTCTATTTCTCTTTAATACTATATAATTTTTTAAAGATATCATGTTGTATGTTTAATTTTTAAATAATCTCATCGTATAATTGACATTAATCCATCTGTTGCAGGTCTTCAAACAAAAGGTAAATTTGCATGTCCAGTTTGTGGTCCTAATATGAATTATCGTCATTCAAAAAGTTTAGGAAAGGTGGTGTTTGATGAGTATAGGCACCTCCTCCCTAAGAACCATAGGCATTGCACTACTGAAAAACATCTTTTCAATGGGAAATAAGAGACTAGTTTAAAACCATGAAGAATGACACCTCACCTATGGAGGTTGAAATATAATAGAAATTGTCAAGGTACACAATTTCGTTATGTATCGTATATGTAATGCTTTGAATTTTTATTTTAATCATTGAATTTATTTTACCGTATTTGATAATTAATTTTGTGATTTCTTTTATGCTTCGTGAAGGACACCATCATGAAGGTATTAATAATGGGCTTCCACGAGGAATGGAATGTTATCCCACTCAATTCATGAGGTTTACCTACTATGAGGAGCTAAAAATAGGTCATTTGTTTGATACAATTCATATCGGGAAGAGTGTGACATAAACATTATGGAAAATCATAGATGGTAGGAGGGATACAAAAACAAATTGTCAAAATTTGTACTGACATTCAGGAAGCCAATCATGCAATGCAAAGTGTGATCCGATCAAATAGAGATGGAATATATCGAAATAACCTCCCATAGTTATTAACAGAGCAACAAAGAAATGATGTAAAAGAGGTCATTGAAAGAATTAAATTTCCCACGGGTTTTGCTTCAAACATAAATAATATCTTAACGAAGAAAGGTGAATTTGGTGGGGTAAAAACACATGATTGGCGTACCTTCATTAAGGTTATAATTTTGGTATACATATTTATATATGTTGGCCTTATACATCTTTTAAGTTTTTTATATTTTTTTTGTCGAAAAAAATAACGATTCATTTTTTTTTATATAGTATGTTATATCACTATCTTTCCCAAACGACTTTGACAACAACGTTAAACAAGTTATATATGATCTTGGCAAATACATGAGGTAAGTAGTTGTGATTTATATGCAAAATGTTCTTTGAATTTGTTGGTGTACTTAATGACATGTGTTTTACTTGTAATGTAATATATTATATTATGTTATGTTGAAACATGTTATTTTGTTGTGTCATGATCTCATGTAGATGGTTGTCATTGAAAGAAATCCATGAAGATGATATAAAGTATTGAAAGAGAGAAATTCCTCGGCTAATGTGTGAAATGAAAAATTATATACCTCCAACATTTTTCAATGCACAAGAACACTACCTCATACACCAAGTTGAGGAGATTGAAATTTGTTGACCTGTATACACAAGGTCAATGTGGATGGTGGAGAGGCACTTGAAATCATTGAAGGCTTTGGTTAGACAAAGAGCACATCCTGAGGGTTCTATGGTGGAGGGATATATGGTATATCAATCTATGGTGTATATTAGTCAGTATCTTCCTAAATTAGCAACGCCAACTATGCATGCAGTGGATCGCATTTGGGATGTGAACTCCATCCAAAAAATGAAGATCAGGAGCACCAGTTGGGGAAAGGTAGAATGAAAAAAATGAGAGGTAATATATTAATAATTGTGGATATTTATATTAATACATATAAATTTTCGTTTTTTGTGTATATAATCATACTCATTAATATATTAATACATGTTATTTCATAAATTATTAATATTTACCATGGACATTATAATTAATATTTAATATTGGTGAATTTATATGATTTTTTGATTCAATTGATCAAGATTGGGATGCATTGAATTTATACATTGCAAACAATATTGATTGGATGAATGTATGGATTGAAAGATGTAAACAACATCATGGTGGTAGGTTATCATGGAAATGACTGTCTGAATTGGTTAGAGAAGCTCTTCGTAACCGAGATGCCAATGTTACGCACATGGAAATTGATTTATGGTTTGAAAGATGGATAGGAAATCAAATTCACCCATTTTATTCAGTTATTTTATATTGTATTAATGTGACTACATGTGTACTTATATATATATTTTTAGATACTTTCCAAGTTATATAAATATGTTAATTTATTAATTGACAATGCATCTTTTACATATATGGAATATTGCAGTTGAAACACCACAAGGCTATGTGGTGCAATGGTCGTAAATTTTGCATCAAACAGTTGGATGAAACCAAGAAAAATTCTGATAGTGGGATAACTGTAGTATTCCAGGTCACTAATGTTTCCTCTATGAGTGACAGACAACCCCAAGAATCTGAAAATCGATACTATGGGTATTTGAATGATATACTTGAGTGTGACTTTAATTCCTTCAAATTAGTTTTGTATGACATCAAATGGTATAGGTTACGAATGCATGAACGTGATGAGGAGAGAACTGTTATTTAACATGCCAATGGATTTCCGATGATTAAAACAAGAATGTTTGAAAGAGGACATGATCGCTATGTTTTTCTAAGCCAATGTGAACAAGTCTTTTACTTAAATGTTCCAGGTGAGAGGGATTGGTCATTTGTTGTTAGATATGATCCAAGAGGAAGGAAAATTAAGTATACTCATGTACATGAAGAATATGATATTGAAGAAGAAGATGATTCACTAGATCAGACAGAGCCGGAAGATCATGCAGGTTCGACGGACGAAGAAGTCGAAGAAGATCATGATCCAAGCGTAGGAGACAATGGAGTTCTTGATGATGATGTAGATGAAAACATGCTCAAAAATGACATTGATGAAGATGACGATATCATCAATCCTTTGAACACCGTTTCTGAGCTAGATGATGATACATATGTCGAGTTAGATGAAGAAGAAGAAACAGAATAAGGATGATTATACAGATGTTGAGTTGGATCAGGTACATGACTATATATTTTAATTTGTATGAATTATTCTCTTAAAATAATTTACTTATGTCATGGGTTAATTACATGTTTTTAAGTTTTATGCGATGTTTTTATATCATATGTTACATGTTGTTTAATTATTATGTGAAAACTGAAAATAGTCTCCAATATACTAAAGTACGTGGTAAACTAATAATATCATTTACAAACACATAATTTCATTTACCTTCAGTAATTTTTGTTTTTTTAGTTTCTATGCATGAATCTTACTAGGTTGCTTTCGATTATTTTCTATTTTATAGATTGGGTATTGGGTAATTGAGAGTGATGTGAGGGGGAGGGGAGGGGCCATATGATCTTCCACCTTCACACGGTTGGTCTTGTTCAGTAGAGGATAAATTGGTCTTGAAACCAAGAGAAGCTCATTCATTTTTGTACCATCGTGATCGTAGATAGACTATTCACATGCCTTAACTATATGGGAGGGTTTCTAGACTCAAATTTGACTCACACACCCACTTGTTTCCATCATCAATTTGACTCCCAAAGACAAATGTTATGGTCTAATTTTCCCGAAATATGCCCTAATTTTCCCAAACTATAAATGGGTTAGGACTAGAGTCAAGCTCAACATGGCCTTCTTTCCCCGCTAATTATGCCAAGCCCATTCCCTTGAATGTGGTTTCTCTAGAATATAGTATCTAGGGACAGTGGGGAATCTCGTTAATGATCCACTCATGTGCATCATTAATTAGATGATGAGGCATCTGGCTATCTTAAGAGAGTCATAGTTACTCCCGTTGTTTACCCGCGCTTGGTTGAATTTCTTCGCTTTGACATGCAGAGAAATGGGAATAAATCACATTGTGTCTTTAGAAGGGTTATGGTTTATGGGTCAATGATTTATAGGGTTAGGGGGTGTAGATGCAAGGTTTAGGTTAGGTGATTATTAACACATTAACCCCTATCTTATAATATATAATATATTAATTACTAAATCTACATATTAATTATAATACATAAATTATATATAGTTATAAAATATATTATATATAATTATAATATATATTAATTATATATAATAATCCAAACCAAAAACAAAAAAATTACATTTCAAACCTGCGCACGCGTGAGGAGAGAAAACTGCAAGGAGACCACACAAGGAGATAAGACGAGGAGAGTCGAGGAGACCATAAGAGGAGAGCCAATGAGATTTGAGGAGAGCACACCGCGAGTAGCTTCCCAAACCCCGAGATCTTCCCAAGGGAATGCTGGAGAAGGAGATCTAGGGCACGACATCGGAGGAGACAAAAGTCACAGAGGGAGGAGGAGACCGAGCTAGAGGGAACACCGCGAGCTCGGTTGAGAATGGTGAGTGGTTGTTACCATCCTTCACTTTTCATTATTGTCCAAATTCATTTGGAAAACCTTCACATTGTAAATAAATCCAATGAATTGAGTTGATGATGTTTGCTCACCTATGTTTGGGAGGGTGGTTGTTAGCATGCATAATGGCCAGGAAAAATGAGAATTCTTCCATCATGTTAATGTATTTAGGAAGGATATACTTCACCAAGAACCCATAAACCCATCATGTAAACCACAAACCCTATTTTTCTTTCAAAGTACACAAATTGGTTGACACAAGTTTTTATTTTGCATCAACCTTTCTTCATTTTTCTTTCAGGTTCTACATTGTATATACAATGTATGTGTGTCATAGTTGCGATGAAAAATCCCTCTTTTTCGTTCATTGTTTAATCAACACAATAAAAATATTCCATTGCAGTACTAGATGTGGGAACATGTGTATTTTCGAATGAATTTTAAAAGGAACAACAAAAAGACATTGTACTAGGACTAGACATGGGAAACAATGACCTGTGAATGGGGCCAACGTTGAAATTTTTCAAATTGTTTCTGTATGAACTGAAATTTGACATGGATAGACTATTTGCATGCCTTAACAATATAGGAGGGTTTTTGGACTCAAATATGACTCTCACACACACTTGTTTCCATCATAAATTCATCAATATTGAAACCATAACCCCTATTTTTCTTTCAAAGTACACAAATTGGTTGACACAAGTTTTAAGTTTGCATTAACCTTTCTTCATTTATCTATAATGGGAGAACAAGCTACGTAGCATTGAATGATATGAGGGGCAATATATACACCGTCCAATATATCCTGACATATATATCAAACTGGACATCCAACTGTATATATACCACCTACCAAATCATTTGAATGCTACTTAGCAGGCTTTATATTGCTCACCTTAACGTAACCTAAAAAAATTCAAAAACAATGAAATATTTTTATTAAAAACCCTGAAATTTCAAATAGGGGTCAAACACGTTATGTTCAGACACATTTAATTATTTGTACAAATATCCACACAATTTTGGTTATTATTAAGTTTGTAACATTACAACTAACTGTTATATATTTAGTATACTGAAAATGGAAATATAGCATTTCCATCTTATTTGTTGAAGACAAAAATCTTGTTAAACAAATTCAATTTTTTAAGTAATAGAAATCTTAAATTCTTAAGTTTAAGTGGTTCATGTCATAGTTATAGGTGTTTTTCATAACGCTTGAGCTTGTGAAGGTTCAATTAGGGCTTAATGTCATTGTTTCCCCGGCCCCTTGACCATGTTTAGGAATTAAGACCCATTTCCAATGCATAAAACCTACTAATGGTTCCCACATCCCACTCATAGGCTTGAAAACAACCCATACAATGGACTCATGTGTTGGCTCAATAACTCATTCAAGGCTCTTGAGCTCAAGAATATTCAACAATATCTTCAGGCACTTTTTTTCCTTCCTCTACCATGGTCAATATCTTATGATATATACTCAATGCACAAAACATCCTAATGGAGTCTAGATCCAATTTTTATGCTAAAAACCCCTTAGATAGGGCTTGTGTTATGGTTTGCAGTTGTTGTTCATGGTGATTTATCATAAGAATTGATGTTTAGGGAATAAGGTCCAAGTTTTTTCCTCCCCTAACCATGGCAATATTTGAGCTCAAGAAGGTTCAGTTAGGGCTTAAGACCCTTCTTTCCCCCTTAACCATGTTAAGCCCTCAAGACCCATTTATATTGTACAAAACCTACTCATGGCACCATATCCTACTTTGGATTCTAAATAAAACCAACTACAACCTTGAGAACCATTCCTAATGGGGGGTCTAACACATTTTTATTTAGTGCATACGTTTTTTTTTTAATCATGGTACTTGTACTTGGTTTGATCTAGACCCTTTCCCTTCACTCCTTTCTCTTTTTCATTAGGAGATTTGGAAACATTATTGATCATGTGAGTCCACTCACCTACATAGTTGTTTAAGTCACTAGGTCCATCCCTGTTAATCTCACCGACTTGTTGAAAAAATTCTTTGGATACCATGCAAGTATTTTGAAGTTTTAATGTAGTTTAAAAAATATTGGTTGGATAGTAATAACTTTACCATGGATGTATTAGGTTAGCATCCCTTCAGTTCCCTTAGGCATAATCATAAAAGGAATTAATGAAAGGAACAATGTTTAGTTTTTCTTCATATAAAAAGGAACAATCATCATATATCAAAGAAATGAATCAATAAGGGAATGTTCACCTTTAATGACTTCAAATGATAATTTTTATAGGATTTAGTGGAAAAAAATCAAGTTTCTCACCTTGTGCCTAATGACAAGAATATAAATGAGCTTTCTCTACAACATCCAACAAATATAACTCTTCTCTTGGATACAAGTGGCTTTGTTTTAAGCCTTTCCTTTAGGCTTGTTTGAACAAATTGTGGCAAGTTGAGCCCAAGCAAATTGTTTGAACAATTTTTCATTACCATAATCAAAATTGTTGTCGGTATCATCATTGTTGTTGTCTCCATGGTCATCATCATTGTCATCATTATCTTCATTGTCATCATCATTGTATTCATCATAGTATTCATCATAATTGTCCCAGTCATCATCATCGTCGTTGTCAACATCATTGTCAACATCATCGTCATTGCCATTGTCACGATAATCATCATCATATCGTCATTGTCATGATAATTGTCATCATCACCATGATCCTCATCTCCATTTTCAACACCATTAATTAACATTGTCAGCATCCTACTCCTCCTCCTTGTCATCATCTTCATCGCCATTGTCATCGTAGTCATTGTCATTGTCATCATCATCGTCGTCGTCGTCATTGTCATCACCATAATAAACATTGTCATTTTCGTCATCATCGTCATCATCATCATCGTCATAATCATTTTTATGTGGGTTATTAAGGTTAGGGGATATCGACTAGAAAGGTTACTAGGGTTTATTAACGTTATAGGCTAGTTGTTAACAATTATAGATTAGTAGTGATAAGAGTTAGGAATTTTATACACACACACACACACACACACACACATATATATATATATGTTATAACAAAACATAACATAAATAAACATAAATAAAAAACAAAACATAAAAAATAAAATACAAAAAACAACAAAACAAATGAGAACCCGTGCCATGTACTCATTTGATAGAGGTGAAACAAATTAGAACCTGCATGATAGAATATGTCGAGTGATTTGGAAAACTTGACAAGGACAGAGACAAAGAAACGACCGACAACTCTGGCCCATAGTGATAGAAGAGGCCCTATCCGGCGAAACAAATTAAAACCCGCCTCATATGATAGAGGAGGCCCAGTGATTTGGAAAACCCGACAATGATAGAGATAGAGAATCCAAAAAATTTGGCCCATAGTGATAGAGGAGACCCTATCCATCCACTATCCCAAAACAACTGTGTCGTGGAGTGGAGATATTTCAGCTCCAGAAATGCCGCAAAAATGGTAAATTATTTTTATCATTTTCACCCCTTTTAACCTATTAGTAGGGTTTTTAGGTAGATATATATATGGATTAAGGACAAGAAAAGTGGATACTGATCAAATGGATTTTTTTATTGTGGAACTCTAAATGGCTATAACACTCAATGGACTTCCTTTTTTAAATCGAGGGTTTGCAAACCCTAATCCCTTCATGTGAAACACACTTCTCACCATTCTTCCACATTCCACTTTCAAAATTTCTTAATAATGAAAAATTTATAGGTCTCGCACATTGGTTCAGGCTTCCACATCATGACACTCCACCTCTACATTCCCTTGAAACTTCACCTCTCGTACTCCATACAAATTACTGACTCAATGTAATCCATTCAAACTGCTGACTCAAGAGAGGCAATCTATCAAGTGATTTGGTTCCTAGAATTGGGGACCCCAATTATAAGGATATTGGGGACATAGTTCCTTCAATCAACGAGTGATCAAAAGGATGACTAATTTAATCTCTCAGTATAAGAAAAAATCAGGGGCTATCCTTCAGGTGTTAGTCAATTTTTATAGTCATTGTATGGTCATTGTGTTAGGAATTCAAAGAACTTGAATTTATTTAAAATGTATTTATGTTTTTAAGATGATATGTTAATGGAGAATTTACACTTTCAGTCTTGTTTCTATTAGTAGTTTTTAAGGTTCCTTGCAGGATATTTTTGTAGGGCCCAATCAAGGTTACCTAAGGGATCTCTGTACTTTGGTGCATGCACTTTAATTTCATCATTTTTAGTTCCTTTTGTTCATAGATTAGGTTATGCATGATTTTTGTATATGCAACATGTTTCTTGTAACAACAAGATATTTCCTGTAGCAACATCTCATGTTTCTCTTTTTTTAATTTTTTCATCCTCACTCTCATTTAGTATATTTCACTTACATTATGTGTTGAGTATAATTTTATGCACTTTGTAACAATACTTCATTTTCTACAATTCTGTTTGTTTTCCTATAGAGGCATTATAGTTTATGTAAAAATACTTTGTTCTTGGAGCATCACTTCCAAAATTGTTTTGGGTAGTATATAGTCTTTTTCTATCATCAAAATAGATGTGCTAAGCCATGAATTACTTTATCCTTACCTCAAGAGGGATTAGTTTTCTTTATCTTGTTTCATTTCAATTTTCACAATGTAAAAATTTACTATGGAGTTTGATTTATTGTTCCTTAGATCAACCTCGGATCAGGAAAGGTGTTAAAGGACCCTCCTCTTACTACCAAACCCATCGAAGACTTAGATTCTGAGAAAGTGGATACCTCACCACAAGAACCACTTATTCCTCAATAAGCCCCACCATATATTGAAAGGATAGACACCAATAAGACCTACACATATGCAGAAAATGACCTCTTAGGAGAACTTGAGAACATATGTGTCAAAATACGTCATAATGTGTCAAAATCATGTCTCTTCTTTACCTTATCCTTAAGATGCCTAGGGAAAGGTTTTCCTCTCTTCTTTGTCTTATCTTTTCTCTTATTTACCACCTATTTCATTGATCCGTTCATCTTTGATTAACAATAGTATCCTATTTGGATGAAATGATTTGGATGATTGAGTGGGTGTTGTATCCTATTTTAGATGTGATTTTGATGATTTCATGCACGCCTAAGGCTCCTCTAACATATGGTTCAAGAAGGTTGAAGTTCAAGGGATGCCCTTCACCAACATTGCATGAGAGAAAATGGGGATTGTGTCCCCATCATCAACCTCCAAGGATTTACAATCCTAAAATCACCCAAGGCACCTAATCCATCATCATATCCATTTAAATCACTAAATGGGAGAGGATAACCTAGAAAAAAATAGGTCCCTAGAACATGCAACTATGCAACTTGAGCAACTTTATATTGAGCTTACTTATGCAACTTATGCAACTATGCAACTCTTGCAACTATGCAACTTATGAAACTATGCAATTTTATGCAACTTTATGCAACTTATGCATCTATGCAATTTTATGCAACTATGCAACTTATGCAACAAGACTTTGATGATATTATAACTTGATATTAAGCTTACTAAGTAACACAATGCCATTTCATCTAATATCTCATAAATGAATGGAATATGTAACTTCTCCTTGATGGTAATTCTATGAAGTTATGTGTGCAACTATGCAACAAACAACTTGATGTTGAGCTTACTTATGCAACTTATGCAACAAGAATTTGATGATATTCTAACTTTATATTGAGCTTACAAAGGAACACAACGCCATTTCTTCTAATGTCTCATCAATGAATGGAATAGGGAACTTCTCCTTGATGGTCAAATAAATTCAGTATAGAGTCCAATCTATTGGCTATACTCTTCATTATATATCTTTTCATTTTCCATGTGGTTGATTTACTTATCTAAAAATGGGAGTGAAAAATGACACTCATTAGAGTAAATTATAATCACTTCAAAAATCATAGAATCTGATTTAGTTTTACCTTTTAACATATTCCATGGCATGGGATATAGATGGTGTTGGTAGGTGCTAAAAAATGTGCCTATGCCAATTAGTTCTATAAATATCATTATTTCTTTCTCTTTTGTCTATTATTCCACTAATTAGTAGTTTCCTAACATAAGCATGGAGTTGAAAGAGAAAATATATGATTTACAAGAGAAGCACTTGGAGAAGCTTGAATCTTTCACCCCTTTGTAATTCAAGTTGACCAAGCAACAACAACATCATGCATACAAAAATGATTAAGAAACAAATACGAAGGAACTAGACTTCCACCAAAGAACTCATCCTAACAATTTTGTGGTATCTTTCTTAGCGTATCAACATTTCCCCTTGCATATTTGCTCAAAAACACATATATAAGGATATATTTGAAACACCAAAAATAACATCACCACTATAACCAACTCTTTTGTCACAAGGTAAATCTGTTGCATTTCCCCCAACATCCATTTTGTGACTAAAATTTTTCTATCTACAAGAAGAGGGATTTGAATATTCGTGAAAACATGCATTCCCACTAACAAAGAAAGAAAAAAAACATAAACTATTGAAGCCTATATTGCATCCATAAATCTCAAGATTGATCTGGTGTAAGGACTAATATCTGATAGCCAATTATATGGAATATTATCCCCATTGAAATACTTCAAAAACGCAATGACAATCATTTTCACATTTGAAATCAAATCTTTATCTAAGTCCTATTACCACACAAACCAACACCTTTACTCAAAGTCCAAAAGATGGATGTTAGCCTTGTGGAACATAGATTTCTTGGGTACTAAGATCACCATGTTTATGTTGATACTAAGAGGGGGGTGAATCAATATCAAGTACAATTTAAAAAGTTTTTCAACTTATACTTCAACCAGATTATATATTCAATTATATCCAATGAGCAATGAACAATAGTAGAAGAGTTACACCAATACACCACAATACACCATGCACAATATATGAGAAATAATCAATAGTTATTGTTCAAGGGAAGTAATGAACTCCAAGGGAAGCTACAGCTTCCAAATATAAAGGGAGGGATAAACCTCCAAAAGGAAGATACAATCCTCCAATATCAAGAGAGGGTTGACCTCTCCATCCTTTCCCCTTCCTTCCACACAAGAATATATGAGAGATAATAAAACTTTACATTAAATTATCACCATCAACCAACCATCACATAAAACCTGATAATGCTTCCTAAGACTTCTTCAAATTATGAAATTCTCCACTTCTTGGAATACTCTGATCCTGCAGATAATATTATTCAATATGTTCTCTAAAACTCCTCCAAGTTTCACTCCTTGAATCCTCATAGAAAAGGAGTTATAGAGAAAATGGGAGAGCTTATTCAATTATGGTTTATTCAAGAGAGCAAACTTGTACATAATACCCCACACTCAATATTTAACATAAGATTTTGAAATTTGTACACAAGAAACTACAGCCTGTACTCTTTCTAATTCAATTGGTCACACTTCATTTATATTCTCGATGAAGATGTTATGATTGTTTTACCCAGAACACCTGTTTAGGACTAGCTTCTGGACTAGTCAAAAACCCTATCTTCCACAGAGTGTATCTCCACAATTATAGCGAAAAAAAGATGACATTTTTACCACATGTACCTAGATATGTATTCTCAATTGACGCAGACCCCAAGACCCTCGGGTCGAGATCCTCTCAGGATTGTTCTAAATCTTCCCTCCTGAATCTGATTGACTCTTTGATTTTCCCCACAGGGAATCCCTTACACACACGACGGTGTATCCATAGGTCCTTATGAGTATGCCCCGTGTGATAAAAAAAAAAAAATCACTTCAATCTCCTGACCTCAATAATATGATCAAGCCCTTTTCCAAATCAGGACTTCGGATTTCACGATTTCGCAATTTCTGTTGTTGAGTTTTCGACTCTTCAACCCACTGAAACCCGAAATGCCAAAACGCCAAAATCTTCGGTCGCGTCCTCCTCCATAGTTGTATTGCGTTTTGTGACTTCGGGAATTCCGGAACAAAGAATCTCGACCTCTTGTCTTCGAAATACCAAAATCCTAAACCCCGATGCGTTCAGCAAAAGGTTGGCTTCCAATGGAACTTTTTGTCGATTCGGAGTTTCGGACTTCGTGACTTCGCGAATCCTAATGCAAGGCTCCCGTCTCTTCAACCTCCAAAACCCCGAAACGATCAACGAGTACGTACCACCTGTTTTCTCAACTATCCTCGATCTCTGACGTGGATTCCTGCCACCTATTACTCTTCCTGGCTTTCGAAACTTGAAGAAGCCTTCGACTGTCGTTCCCCTACCACTTCGAAACCCCAAATTACGAAATGGTGCATTCCATGGAATCAACGACTAATAGACTCCCTTTAGATCTAATGGACCACGTTACTTCGTGAGTTCTCCTAAGAGAATTCTGACCGCTCGTTCCCTCCTTGACAACTTCTGCGAAATGAACCAGTGTTCATCCATTGGAACTTAACTTCCGCGAGACGTTTTCAATCTCCATCTCCCTTTGAGTACTTTCAAAGGTGCTGACCCTCCTGAGCTTTCACTTGCGACTTGAGTCTCAAAAGGACTCCTACACGCACTCCTCGACTAGCCTGTGCACACCTTGCACGACTTCTGTGCTTCACCTGCACTTCTACTGGAATGAGATCAACGGTATCTCTCCTGAGTTTTCTGAGATAAAACTCAGAACCCTTGTCAACTCACACCTTGTGGACGTTTCGCTGCACTCCTTGCCAGAACTTCTCTCACTCAGGAAGAGAAACAATTGAAACTCATTCTCTCTCTCTCTCTCTCTCTCTCTCTCTCTCTCTCAGACTTCAAACATTCAACATGAAATCATACATACACAACATAGCCTCATAACAAATGCATAACAGAGAGAATAAAACAACCATAAGCATACCATTCACCGTGTATAAACGGAAAACATCATAACACCATAAAATCTGATTCAAAGATTCATATATTAATTCAAAGCTCCTGTACATGGATTCTTCTTTTCAACTCTCTGCTATAGCTCTCTTATTCTATCTTGTGCTAATGTGTTAATTATCTAAAGATACAAAGACGAGGGTGTCTATATCTGTTTTCCCTCCTGCTCTTCTAAACTGTCTAATCTATAATTCAAATCTACCTACTTTCATTAACTAGGCTTAAATGCCTTTTATATTGACAGATGAGAGCAAATCGCTCACGATCTGTTTACAACAGCCAGATATAAATGCAAGTACACTTCTAGCTACTACATTAATATCTGCTTCTTAATTCTTCAAAATATTTCAAATGTGTAAAATGTAGCTGCGCTTTTTCCAGCTGTCTTCCGCCTTCATGCTCGCTTGGCTGGCTACTTACGATGCTTCTGCATCATCAATAGCCTCCAAATTTCCCTATCTGAATCGTTCTAGAAATAAATTTATAGAGAAAATCGTAAGATGACCTGTAAATAACATACCTTAGAACACATCACCAAAAGACTTCATCCTCCCTTGAAATTCAACCTTCTTTACTTCAAATTTCCTATGAAATTAGACTTATATCTCCTTTTTTATTAACAAAATTGTGTTTTTTAAAATGAATATATAATGATATGTATTTATACCCTTTATGTCACTTCCTTTTAACATTAGGGCCGACATGTAGTTTCTGCTTCAATTCACATTGTCATCTTCAAAAATTCATTTCTCCTCAATCGTGAGGATCCACGTGGCGTGCCACATACCACCGGAAGAGGCATGACTTATAATATCCATCCATGGATGTTGTATCTTCATGTGTAATTTCCTTCATTTCTATCTACTTCGATCAACTGTGGGGTCCAAAAGCCAATGGCTAGGGTTGACATCAATGACAACAACCAATCTTCCAACAATATCCCCCTTTATCATTGATGGAAACACTCATTCTACCCCTGTCCTCATGCTCCTGGTTTCTCTCCCCCCTTTGACATCAATGGAAAAGGGTGGGGCTTCTCCTCCTGAGTTTAATGACAAAAGATAACTCTCTTCTTTGGGGTTGCTCCCCTTGAACATATAGCATTTAATAACACTTCATTTTTATGGTCTCTTCTTCCTTGGATATTTTTCATGGATCTAGGACATATATGTTACTTGGTATTCTTGTTGCAGTTACAACCAATATTCCTGAACCTTCTTCTTTGATTTTTCATATTTTTGAGTCAAACATGAGAGTATATCCTTGATCACACATTTTACTAACATTGAGTAGATTATATTTCAAGTCTTCAACCAATAGGACATTCTTTGCTTTTACATTTTTCTTCCAATCTCTACTACACCTTTTCCAAGTATTTTTGTAGATGATTCATCTCCAAATGCAACATTTCCACCCTTTCTCTTCAAGCTTATGAATTTGTCTTGATCCCCGGTCATGTGTGAAGAACATCCGTTGTCTATGTACTATTCATCTTCTTCTTTACATTCTTCAGTGATCAATGCTATTCAAAAATATTCATTGTTTGGAATCTTTTTCCTTTTCCATATTGTGGTTGGAATAGGGACATTTGTCATAGGAGCATATTCATTCATATATCTTCAATCTCATTCTTTGTGACCAAGATAATTACATTTGTAGCATACAATATTTTTGTCGATCAATGGGGAAAATGAATTATAACCTCTGTTGACAAATCCACGATTGTTTCCATATCTTCTATTTACACCATTCATGTTTCTTGAATATTTTTTCCTTTAATTGATTATGCAATTAATTTCCTTATGCTAAATTTTTTTTGCAAGTATAACAATGACTAAGAAATAAATTTTGATACTTGGGAGTAAGTGACCTTCTTTGTGATGTAGTCCATTTGGGTTCATGATCTACTCTTCTGTAGTTTCCTTCATACTGATTGAAGCTTCTTTGATTCTTGAAGGTAGGAGGTCTTCTTGGATATTCATCTCTTTTGTAATCATTCCTTCTTTCTGGTATCCTGGTCCACTTCTCATCAACTATTTGTGTAGAGATTTCTTCAACCTTCTTGTTGGTATTTTCATCTTCTTTGTATGAAGTTTCACCCATGTATCCAATATGTGTTGAGTCTTTTGGCACTTGATAGTTTCTTAAGCTCTTCCTCATTGAGACAACTTGTTCAAGTTTCTCACAGTCTTCTTCTTTCTTCATCATTTGGACATTCCTTACTTCTCATATTCTTCTTGCTTCTTCAAGTAGATTTTTCAAGGAAATGGTTTCTTCTCTTAGTTTCTCAAAGTCTTGTAATTTTTTCTTCAAGCTTTCAATTGTATTTTCACAACTACCCAATTCACTTCTTAGTTTTCTATGCATTTTTTTGAGCTTTCTATTTTCAATCTCAGCATGTTTCAATTTTTTAAGATTCTCATCTTCTTGTTGAATCATTTTTTATTCATGATTTTCTTCTTCTTCATTGGACTTTTATTCTTCAGTGTAATCTCTTTCAATCCTTGGATAAGGACATTCAAATTCAACATGTCCTACTCCTTCATAATTAAATCAAAAGAACTCACCTCTATTTGCTTCTTTGAAATATGAGATGTTGTAATTTTCTTTAACTTCTTCTTCTGCTTCTTCCCTCGCATAAAGGTCTGGTAGCTTGTCCCAAAGCTCTTTTGCTGATGCACATGATCCCACCATGGATTTCATTGAATCTGTCAATCCATCCAGGATGGTATCTATTGCCAATTTGTTGTTTCTTCTTTCTTCCTTATGAGTTGCAGTCTTTGGTTCTTCAAAGCATTGTATCATGAAGCAACTGAGAACCAAACATCTGCCCCAAGATATTTCAAGTAAGTTTCCATTCTATTTATCCAGTATTCAAAATGTCTTCCATCAAATGGTAGAATACCATTTGGAATGTTGTCTTTCATTTATTCTTAGGATCTTCCTTCCAATGCTTAAACTGTATTGAAGGTAACCCACTCCGATACCAATTTTTGGTACTGAGAGGGGGGTGAATCAATATCAAGTACAATTTTTTTTTTTTCAACTTATACTTCAACCAGATTATATATTCAATTATATCCAATGAGCAATGAACAATAGTATAAGAGTCACACCAATACACCACAATACACCATGCACAATATATGATAAATAATCAATAGTTATTGTTCAAGGGAAGTAATGAATTCCAAGGGAAGATACAACTTCCAAATATAAAGGGAGGGATAAACCTCCAAAAGGAAGATACAATCCTCCAATATCAAGAGAGGGTTTACCTCTCCATCCTTGCCCCTTCCTTCCACCAAGGAATATATGAGAGACAATAAAACTTTACATTAAATTATCACCATCAACCAACCATCACATAAAACTTGATAATTCTTCCTAAGACTTCTTTAACTTCTGCAATTCTTCACTTATTGGAATACTATGATCCTGTAGATAATATTACTCAATGTATTCTTTGAATCTCCTCCAAGTTTCACTCCTTCAATCCTCCCAGAAAAGGAGTTATAGAGAAATGGTAGAGCTTATTCAATTCTGGTTTATTCAGGAGAGAAAACTTGTACAGAATGCCCTGCGCTCAATATTTAACATAAGATTATGAAATTCGTACACAAGAAACTAAAGCTCGTACTATTTCCAATGCATTTGGTCTCACTTCTTTGGATTCTCTATGAAGACGTCATGATTGTTTTACCCGGAACACCTGTTTATGACTAGCTTCTGGACTAGTCAAAAACATATCTTCCACAGAGTGTATCTCCACAATTATAGCGGATAAAGAGCTCAAATTTTTACCACATGTTCATATATATGTCTTCTCAATAGCCTATGAATTTCCCCATCTGAATCGTTCTATAAATAAAGTTATAGAGAAAATGGTAAGATGACCTGTAAATAACATACCTTAGAACACATCACCAAAATACTTCATCCTCCCTTGAAAGTCGTCCTTCTTTACTTCATATGTCCTCTTAACTTAGACTTATATCCGATTTTTCATTAACAAACTTGTGTGTTTTAAAATGAATGTATAATGAAATGTATTTATACCCTTTATGTCACTTCCTTTTAACATTAGGGCCGACATGTAGTTTCTGCTTCAATTCACATTGTCATCTTCAAAAATTCATTTCTCCTCAATCGTGAGGATCCACGTGATGTGCCACATACCACCGGAAGAGGCATGAATTATACTATCCATCCATGGGTGTTGTATCTGCATGTGCAATTTCCTTCATGTTTATCTACTTCAATCAACTGTGGGTTCCAAAAGCCAATGGCTAGGGTTGACATCAATGATAACAACCAATCTTCCAACAATTTACACCTCTTATGTAATGGAAAGGTTAAGAATTTCGAGAGAACATAAAAATTTGAAATCCTTATGTGACATTCCTCTTATGAAACAAGGATTTGTGTCATTTTTTTAATATAACATTGTTGTTTTTGGTGTTTGACGCGAACACATTTATTCACAACATGTGGGTTCATAATTTTAAAACCCCCTTTATGAAGCCCTGATGATCCTTATGAGTATTTAAGATGTGTATGGTGGTCTCTATAATCATAATAGTTTACTATGTTAGAAATGATGACATTTGATTCAATTTGTATAGGTGTACTAAGTGAACTATGACATTTGCATGGTATTTTTAAAATTTGGGTCATTTTGCTTCCATTTATCTAGATAATTAGCTCATACTTTTTGTCATTAGCAGTGCACACATAGTAATTTATCAAGAAATTATTTATTTGCTTAAAACCTCTTGCTCCTTCCCATAGCTAGTTTTCATTGAAGTTGAAATTCTTGCATTTCATTTTCCTCTTGCATGGTTTAAAGAGTGGAGTCAAAACGCCATCAGTTTCACGACCACTTCTTTGAGTAACAACATCCTAGAATCAAGTGCTAATTAAAATTTATCTAGAATTTTTTTTAGGGCTCTTCAAACCCATCTTAGCTTAGGTGTAGATATTTGGAATAAGATTGTGAGAATAACTTTCCAAAGTTTCTAAACAAACATAAAGCTTTGATTTAGGGAGTGAAATCCAGTTGCTATATCACTAACTTTGGGAATCCCTTATAACACAAAGGTCAATCATGAGGTTGCATTGGGACTGTTGTTCCTGAGTCTACACTTAAGGCTATAAAGTGTAGAGTCTAAGCATCTAAAAAGAGTGAAAGAAAAGGAAGGGGAAGAGACAACTTGGGGGGGAAGAAGAATCTATGGCTGATCTCTAAGTTGTCTTTGTCTAGCTTCCAAATATTCTTGCATGTTGATATCCCACTCGATAGCGGCCCATGAATGTTCGAGCTCTGTCCGAGTGGTGGCGGTCTTGAGTATGGTATGGAAAATATTTAAAGCAATGCTGGTTTGATTCGCTAGACCAGGTTCGATATTGGGTTGTCTTATGATGGGTACAGTCATGGGGAGAACAAAACTTTGAAGGAGGTGGATGCTTTAAAGTGCTTGTCTCAATCTTTAGATTGTACAGGGAAAATTCAATGAAGCAAGTCGAAGGGTTTAACGAAAACGAAGGTTGTTTTCTGTAACTGAGTTTAAAATCTTGAAACCGAGTGTGAAACATAGAGCTATCAACAAATGTGGGGAATCAATTTCAGAGGAATCCCACACTATGGCAGAAGAAGAAAATACAAGAGTACCTTGATGAAAGCATATAAAGTAGAGATCTCAATCATTCACAGGTCTTGTACTCGTAAGTAGCCGATAAAGAGGAAAAATTGTAAATAACTAGATACCTAGAACCTGATCACCGCAGTAGAAGTTATACTAAATTGCAGCTAGAACATTCATCAAAGACATATATGTAAAATGACATGAAGCATGAATATATAGAGGAAGAAAAACACATAACTCAATCTTGACGAAATATGGAGTCTTCAATCAGCTTTGTATTAATCTTGGCTTAAGAGATATTTCTCTATTACAACCTATTCGTGGCCCAAAAAAAACCCTTTCTATTACAATCTTTCTTCTATTTAAACAAACTTTCGAACCTATAGAATTTCGATCGTTCTAGAAAATTGTCAGTTACAAATGGAAAATTGGAGCATTTCATCTCCTCTTATTTACCTTCCCTAGTAAGGGCGAAGCACCTTCCTTTCCTTATCCTTCAGGTTCTAGAAATAGAACAGGTGGACATCTGTCATTATCTGGCACCAGAAACCTGCCCCTTCGCCTGCTCAGTGCAAATGACACACCTCTCCACCAACTGGGCTATCAACCTGGAAGGATCTGCTTGGTTGCTTGCTTCAAAAGTGTAATAACTCTTCGCCAGCTGTGGCAAACTTTTTCCCACTTGTTGGTCCTCTGTGATGATGGAGCATAATTGTAGACTTGGTTGTACTAGCCATTTTTCCACTTGGGCCATATCGACTTGGCTAATCTGGGATATCTCCACTTGTTGATTTTCCATGTTTTCTTTGATGTCCAACAAATGTTTAGCTATATTGATTTTTCCCAGTGTCCCAGCACTACTTTCCTTATAAAGGTCTAGCAAACTTTTACTTATCAAAGAGAACGTTTCCTCACAAGAATTATTCACTTCATTAGCTCTCCCCTTGCTTTCTGATATATTCTGCTCCCAGACCTTCAACAACATATTACCTCTGGTTTGTTCTACAATGGATAATTTTGAGCCGTCGACTGTCTCTATCTTCACCGTAGCTATAAAAACATCTTGGAAAGCGACCCGTGATGCCCCGACTTCTCTTTCTCTTGAAGAAATATTTTATGATATTTGATCTATCATCTGAAAATGGTTTTGAATGGTTCCTACCTTTACCAACAGGTTTTGTTGAGCTGTAAATACCTTATGTCATATTTTGGTGGCCTGTGATCTGAACACCTTTATGTCTACAACCTGGTTCTCGGCCACCTCTAATTTCGAATGCAACTCTATAATCTGTTGCCCCTGCTGGCTTACCTGTATTTGGCTAGTTTGCACCGACTGGCGCACCTGCTCGAGGTCAGACCTGAGCTTCTCGATTTCATGCAGGTTGGTTGTTCAGGCTTCCTTAAAAAAAATTACATACCCCCTGGCCTCCCCCTTTAGACTATATACTCATTCCCCTTTCGTACTGGAAACCCCCTTTCCAGCCCTCAAATCACTTTCCTTTTAGCTTGCCAGACTTTCCAACAACATTAATATCAAAGGCTCTAGTCGCCTTTCCTGCCTTTCATTTTCCCTTTCACTTTAGGGTTAATTACAACCTTTTCCTTTTCCCATGCCATCAACACTCATCATAAAGTCAGGAACCTCTTATTCCCCAAAAAGGTTATTTAAACAATCACTTATAAAGGACATGGGGCCCCCTCCCCCTCCCTCTACTCATGGGGGAGGGGCCCCTCTACTTTCACTTAATGTTATTTAGACCATCAAGCTTTCAGCACCATCAAGCCTTCAAGCCTTAATCTATCAATTTTTTCTCTTCAAACAACTGAAGCTATCTACCCTACTCGGATTCAACAACTGTCAATCAACAGTCAATCAGCACCCTTTCAGGAATTATTCAATCTGTCCCTCCCCATCAGTCAGTTGTCTCCAATTAATGTTTCCGTGGAGGAGGAATGGATTGAATAATTCCTGAAAGGGCGTTGATTGACTGTTGATTGACAGTTGTTGAATCCGAGCAGGGTAGATAGCTTCAATTGTCTGAAGAGAAAAAATTGATAGATTAAGGCTTGAAGGCTTGATGGTGTTGAAAGGTTGATGGTCTAAATAGCGTTAAGTGAAGGCAGAGGGCCCCCTCCCCCATGAGTAGAGGGAGGGGGAGGGGGGCCCATGTCCTTTATAAGTGATTGTTTATATAGCCTTTTTGGGGAATAAGAGGTTCCTGACTTCATGACGAGTGTTGATGGCATGGGAAAAGGGAAAGGTTGTAATTAACCCTAAAGTGAAAGGGAAAATGAAAGGCAGGAAAGGCGACTTGAGCCTTCGATATTAATGTTGTTGGAAAGGATGGCAAGCTAAAAGGAAAGGCAACTAGAGCCTTCGATATTAATGTTGTTGGAAAGGCTGGCAAGCTAAAAGGAAATAGATTTGAGGGCTGGAAAGGGGGTTTCCAGTAGGAAAGGGGAATGGGTATATAGTCTAAAGGGGGAGGCCATGCTGCCCGCTACACCCTAACCATTGGATTCCTCTTGCTCTTTCCTTTTAGTATTACCTGCCTGCAGAGGAATCTAAGCTAGTGTCATCTTTAGCCATTGATGCAACAGTAGTTGATCTAGTAGACTCAGTAGCAGATTTTTCGTAGGATTTTGTCAATTATGCAGTTGATAGAACAGTTGATTATGTAGTTTATCTCTCTTCAGCCGAAAACTTATGATATGGTAATTTCCATGTTGTTTATGGCCACTTTACCTACCCATTGGTACCAAACCCCATAGCCCCTCAGAATGGATTTTTCTTGCTTTTTACAGCGTATTTTACCACCCTCGCAATTGTTTTCCCATCCCCTTCTATTGTGCACTCTCTTCAAATGATTTTGACAGGGAAGGACTGAATTACCTTATTCTTCTTCATTCACTGCACGTATGTCTAGGGTTTCCCATATTTTATAGTATAACAAGATCACGGGGATTGCATTCTTATTTGTAGAATACAGGTTCATGTTTGGAAAATAAAGTTTATTAGGCTTCTGCTCACCTCGTCCTTGACATTCGCTTCAGCGGTAGCCACCTTAGCTTCTAATTTATTGATCAGGAGATTCTTTCGTTTCAACTAGGCCGTCAAATTCCCAACTGAGTACTGATTGGATGTAGCATAAGCCCCTAGTGTCCCAGCTATCTCCTCTGCAAATTATTCCTCTTTCGCGACCTTCCCATCTATCATGCTTTTAAATTTTTTAGCCATTACACCCTCTTTTTGATATAATCCTTGCCTCACTGCGGCCTTTCTATTTTTGTCAAAGAAAAATTCGTTAGGAGGCAGTTCCTCTACAGAAATAGGTGTCAATTCTTCATTGAAAATCCATCCCACGTCAGGATTCCCCTTTGTGAACTGCAAGGGTGTGATAATAGCAATTGAATTGTCGATTTCCTTGGATGTTTGTTTCGGGGTGACCTCTGTAACCGACTTGTTTGTCATGAGTGAAAGTGAGTCGCCCGATCCCTGTGAAGGTATCTCTGCTTGGCCTTGGGCCTGCTTGCCTGGAGTTCCCTTTTTGCAGTTTCCTTGCTGCTTCTGGGGGACTTCGACTCCTTTCTCTAAGAATACAGCCTCCTTAGTTTTCCCTTGGTCCCTCTCCCCGCTAGGACTCGAGTCCTTTGCACCTTTGGCTCCTGTCACCTTTGTAATTGGAAGATCTAGGGCTTCACCCTGTAAAATCTGGGGGAGACAACTCCGTCGGTGCTCCTGGAATTTAAAAAAATCGGCCATATCTCCAGGTGGCAGGGCTTGAATCCGACTTAGGACTTCAGCGAAGGACCTCACGCCCCGGAATATTTCATCATGAGGGGAATCCTCATGCTCATACCTCTTCAGGCCGCAACTCACCAGGTGATTTCTCACAACCTTACTAGGGTCATGCTTCTTGAACTCAATGTCCCCTAGCTTCATTTCTTCTAAAGTCATAGCCTCAGCTTTGGCGTGGCCAAAATCTAACAAGGAATACGCACCAATGCGAATAGGGAAGGGTGGCCATACTTTTTTTTATACTCCTTTGAGCTATTTGCTTATTCCTCCGAGCACAGTCTGTCTGGCGATCTCACGACACAATAGCTTATCTGGCAGGAATAGCGGGAGGGCATATGGAGGGACAGAGGTGCCGAAAACCCTGATATACGAAAAATTCTACCTCTAGATACCAATCTTCCACGCTGCTTAGGCTGGTCGCGACGCTATCTGACATCCTAGGAGGCAACTGGCCAAAAATGGAAACATGCAATGGCACCATTACCCAATTGAAGATCTCGTAGATGAATTATTTGGCCTTATCCTCCCAAAGCTTTGAGTGGTAGACATGGATAGGCTCTGTATTAGATGGATCCCAACTCCAGTTCATCAGTGAGAAGGGTGTCATGAAGCAGATGGAATCCATGATATAAGAAGACATAAAGAACGAAGTTGCTTTGTTAGTCGCCCTCTTTGCTTGATATTGAGTAATTCGACTGTTCAGATTGTCAGGCAACAGTTTGGCCAGTCGAAGGAGAAACCCTCGATGACTGTATGAATAAGTGGCACCCATGGGAGGAGGAAATGGGTAGTGTCTTCCTTCCCATACAACCTGCAGGTCATCGTCGCTATGTACTTGAACTGTGGCTCCAAGGAAGAGATTGAATAGATCCCATTGGAGTCAGCCCTGAATTTCGCAGGGTGTGAGACCCAATCTTTGATCAAATCAGACAAAATTTTGCATACTGCTCGCACTCCTTCTTCTTGAAGCGTTCTAGGAATTCTGCGTTGTGAGTAAGGTTCGGCGTGGGTGACAGCTTATACATTACCCACAAATTTTCTGGTCAGAAAGTACCAATCGTCACCTTTTGTTCGTTGATAATCGTCATGGTCAGGATCTCCACATGGTCCAGCGCCCACCTGATCATATCACAATAGGGAAGAAGCTGGGGCCTAACCGCTATTTTTTGCATCTCTTCTTGAGTGAAGATTTTGTATTTGGTTGATAAATCATCCTTCTCGTTGTCGCTAGAATCATCCGAACAATTTATCGACTCAGATTGCAGAATGTTGCAAACGTATGGCCATGTCTTGATAGAATTAATACTTCGGGGAAAGGTATCGGAAACAACGTCTGAACCCTGACCTGAACTCTCGGCAGCTGACTTGGGCATTTTTCATGGAGCCATGAGAATGAAACCTTGAACTAGACCACCTGTTGAACAGATTTGAAAATCAGAAACAACGGTTAACCTGGTAAAATGGCTCTGTGCATAAATAGAAATGATAACTGAAAAAAAATGAAGGAAAAACTATTTATCTTAGTCATTTAAAACCCTGGTGTCCTTGCGAACAGAATGGTCAAATCGCTTAAAATAAAGACTTAGAAGTAAAATCGAGATCCTACTATCTGTCACCTCGTCGTAGTTCAAATAAATTCCATAATTGTTTGACAAGTCGTAACACGAATCAACGCAAAAAAACATTTAAACTTACTCCATAGACGGTGCGTGTCAAAGGTTGCTTAATGCATCAATTAATCCAGCTTAGCTCCTTTAATTAAGTGTGTTTTAGTCTTTAATCCCCCTTTTTCGACGTTCGTCGTATCAAAAGATTTCACTCCTAGCCTTTGAGCCCCGAAAACCCAAAATCACGATGATGCGATTTAGTTAAAAATTCGTTATTAATTAAGTTATTAATTAATCCATGCTTAATTAATGAATATCGCGACTTTGCGACTCAGATCTACGAAGGTATGGTTTTTTGGGAGAGCGATCATTGAGTCGCGAAACCTCGACAGTGCTTAACTAGGGTTTAAAGTGACTTACTCTGGACACTTAACCTGGGTAAACTTTTAAAACCGTTATCGCCACTTCGCGCGTCGGGACACTAAGGACAGTGGGAAATGTCACAAAAGAAGCGAAACTCTCGAAATTGACTTTCTGGTATTAAAAATAATATCTCACTTATTTAGAAGAAGGTGTCTTCAACATTGGCTCCAACTAGGGATCTCGTCTCCTCGTGGGACGAGAAGAACAGTAAACCGAGTGCCTGTATGGGTAAATGGAGTCATCAGTTTGCTTCTGAGAAACTGGTTGAGAAAGAGGATAAAGAGAGAACCTTGAGGTTCCAAATTGAAATCTAGGAAGCTTTCAAACCCGAAATGATTTCTAAACTCAGCTGCAATCCACGGTAACTCTCCCTTCCTTGACACTGAAAGCGGGTCTGCCCAAAGTGGTCCAAAACAAATCTTAGGAAAATCAACAGGTCCTGTGGGTTTTGGCTTGCATCAAAACGAAAGTATAATTCATGCTTTTGATTAGGGAGACCTGCAATGAACTCGAGGTGTAGATCCAGTTTCGAGAAAGCTAATACCAGAGCATAGTATGCTTTATGTATGATAGCCTTACAAATATCTTGAGACATTGCTTCACTACCAGCGAGCCTATTCAGTACCCCGGTGAAGTTGCCTCGTCCCCTTTATTGAATTTCCTTTCACCACTTCAGAGGGTAATTGTGCATTTAAATGTTGAGATGTATATATATATATATATTGGAAAGTGAAGTGGGGTCAATCAAATTGTATAAGTAATACTAGGGGTGGTATCTGCGTACAATTTTCAACAGAGGCATGTTAACTTGTTTTGAGTGCTCTGGACCAACTTTCTCTTATCCTTCACAATGCCCTAGCTCGCAGGAAAACAAAGGGGGGACCTCATTTCCAGGGGCCTTCTTTTGAGCAAGACTTAACCATTTGAAAATTGTTGAAAGACTTAAGAGAGTTAAGGTCCGCCCACACATGGCCTTGTTCAGTAGGGGATCGAGAAACTGTGAAGACCAAATTACTTTTGGAGACGCTTTCTAGTTTCCCAAATGGAAGCGGAAACTCTTTTCCTCTGTGGATGGTATGGGTAGGTGACAGATCTTAAGGAGAAAGGGCCAAGGGTGAAAAAGGGAAAGTGAGTAGGCCATGGGCCCCCCAAAAAAAATGGATGTTATTGTGCAATCCCGACTCAGGTGAACCCATCATACTTGCGAGACTACTACTACGTTTAAATGATATTCATTTGGAAACCCAGACACTCCAGAATTTCATCTCTTTTCCTTACCACTTCATCTTCTTCTTGAAAAAGCATTCTTTATCACCTGTTTTGGGACGATCGATTTTCGAATACCTGACCGTCCCTTTCTCCTTTCGCAATTTGGGCTGTAATTCGGAGGCCTGCATGAAACAACATGAAGAGTATCATGTCTTCAGGATTTATGGGATCCTGGGTGTCAAAAATTATGCCTCTACTTCTAGGAAATCAACAACCTGTTTTATTCAAGATGAAAGTGAACTTACCGAAAAAATTTATGAAAAGAAAAGAGAAAACAAACCGGTATGTACAATGGAAGTCCGGAACAGATTTATTGCATATAGTGAGTTAAATAACGCCCGTTGACAGGGGCGCTGAGAGTCACACCATCCAATTTCTCTAATATAAATGAATTCTTCCCTTCAGAAGCTGAGACTTTGAAAGGTCCGTACCAGATATGATCAAATTTACCATGTTTTGTCAAATCTTCCCTCCTGGCATCCCATTTCAAAACGAAATCGTTGGGGAGGAAATCCATGTTTTTGGATTTACGATCGAACAACGCTTTCATGTCGTCCTGGTATTTATGCATCCTTGCGTCTACCTCGGTCCTGTGTTGTTGGACCTAGATCAACTGATTTATTCTTCTAGTGACGTGGTTTGGCTCTTCTCTCTCATCTTACCAGAGCTTCATTACAGGGAGCGCCAAATTTATAGGTAAAACCACATCAGTCCCGTACACCATTTGGAAATGAGAAGTACCAATGGATTTCTTCGTACCTATACGGTTTTCCCATAAGGCGTATTTTAAGTGTACATGCCAAGATATTTTGTTTTCGCTCAGTACCTTCTTAATTATGGTAATCAAACTCTTATTTGATGATTCAGCTAACCCATTACCTTGAGGGTAATACGTTGTGGAGTGGCCCAATACAATGTTATATTTTTGGCAGAAGCTAACCATAGCCATAGACTTGAATGCCTGGGCATTATCCGTCACTATTTTTCGGGGACAACCAAATATTGATAGTATGCTCTCTTCTAGGAAATCTATCACCACCGAATTGGTCTCCTTCTTAGTGGGAATAGCCTCCACCCATTTGGTGAAATAATCTATGGCGGTGAGCATCCATTTGTGTTGAGTGCTGGAATGTGGGTTGATTTCACCTATAAAATCTAACCCCCATTGTTGAAAACGAGCTTCGGTTTTGACAAGAACCAAAGGTAGCGCTGGGAGCTTTTATTTTCCTGTAAACAACTGGCAAGGGTGGCAGGCCCTGACTTTCATGTTGACCTATGAGAAAAGTTTAGGCCAATAATACCCTGTCCTCGGGATTTTATAAGTTGTTGCCCTCCAGGCGTGATGCCCTCTGCACACACCTTCATGGAATTCGCTTATGACCCCCTCTGTTTCTGATTCTACCAAACAAACTAGTAGAAAACCTAAGGGGTCCTTCCAATACAATTGACTTTTGGATATGAAGTACTTTACCGCATGCAACTTCAGTGTCCTGGCCTTAGATGGAGACAGATTTTTAGGGCATTTCAGGGTCAGTAGGTAGGCCACTATATCTTTATACCAATCTAATAAGACAAACTTCTCTTCGATTCTGGAGATCGCTATTTGGTCGTCGGGATCGTTTACATCCCCTTGTCCCTCATATCCTTGCAGGTTATTTATTCCGAGCACTCTGAAATTTGATTCCGCCAAGAGCTTAGCCAGACCTTGTCCCTTTACTAGTTTCGTCGATTTTACCTCTAGTTCGAACTCTTGGATTTTAGTGAGCCACCGACCCCTCTTACCATCACTGTCAGGCTAGAACAATATATCCTTCACAGAACTGGTGGGAACGTATGCGATTACCTTGGAGTGTAGCACATAAGTTCTAAAAGCCTTCAAAGCCTTAACCATAGCATATGCTTGTTTCTCCATTATATCATATCTCAGTTCAGTATCCCTAAGAATTTTACTAAAGAAGGCTATTGGTTGCTCGAAACCCTCTTAATTATTTTGGAGGAGTACTGTCGCCACTGTGTGTTCGGAGGCGAACGAGAAAATCAGGAAATCCTTTAGGTAATCAGGGCTTGCTAATACGGGTGCTTCGCTGATAAATTTCTTGATGCATGCAAATGACGCTTTAGCCTCCGCCGTCCATTTCACTTCATTGTTTTTCTTGAGCATATCTGTGATCAATTTCACGATTTCAGCAAAGTTTGGGATAAATCTTCTCAAAAAATTTATTTTTCCTAAAAATGATTGAATTTATTTTATATTCCTAGGAATATTTATGGTATCTATAGCCTCCACCCTTTTAGGGTTGATTTTGATTCCGTCCCAGGATACAATTTGGCATAAGAGTTTACCTTCCTGCATAGCGAAGTGATACTTATTAGGGTTCAAAGACAAACCAAACTTTCGGCATTTTTCAAATGTTTGCTTCAAGTGTAGCAGATGGTCTTCGTCAGATTTGGAGAAGACAGTCAGGTCGTCGAGGTAGATAACCACGAATTTATCCTTTTCACCGATAAAAGAAATGTCCATAGCGCGCTAGAAGGTAGCACCTACGTTCATCAGACCAAAAGACATTTTTTCATACATAAATGTGCCCCAAGGGGTGGTGAAAGTTGTTTTTTCTTTATCATGTTCATTGACAGCAATTTGATTATAACCGGAAAACCCATCGATCATCGACATCCTATTTGCCCCGACTACTTTTTCCAAAACGTGATCCATTTTGGGTAGAGGATAGTTATCTTTGAGGGAGGACTTGTTTAGATTTCTAAAGTCTACGCATAGCCTGATCTCCTCGCTTTCCTTCCTAACCAGGACTAAATTCACCACCCAGTCAGAGTACCTGAGAGGTACAATAATTTTTGCGTCTAACAAATTTTTCACTTCTCTTTCGACCACAAGCAACAAAATGGTATTGATTTGTTTGAGCTTATGTTTGAAGGGCTTAACACCAGGTTTCAAAGGTATCTTGTGTTCGATTACCGAGGTATCATAGGTTCTGAGCTCCTCGTAAGACCATGCAAAGCCATCTTTATACCGCCCAAGTAAGTCCTTATACTTTCTTTTTATCTCAGGAGGAAGGTACTTTGATAGCTTCACTATTCTAGGATCTTTGGTGGTGCCCACGTCGCAGTATTCGACCTCCTCCAATTGGTGCTACAAGGTGGACTTCAGAGGTGTATCGTTTTTATCAAACAAACTTTCCAGAGGTATCAGGCCCTTAGGGATCTGATTACTTTTTAACACTAGTGGGCAATTATTTGCAATTTTTTCTTGGAACTCTTGGGGCTCCTCCCCTTCTTGCATAATCCAGGAATTATTGTTTTGGTTCTCCTAGTCAATGTGGGTTTCGGAGAAATCACCCACCATTTCCAAGAACTTTCTGATCTGTTCATCATCCTTGAAGACCTACCAGTGTTGTATGTTGTTTGGTATGGATGGTCTGTACCTTACTTCTATGTGGTACTTTAATTTGAGAGCGGTAGGGGGTACAAAAGTTGAAGTTGCTTTGGCTAGTGAATTGGCTTGCTGGTTTTCGGCTCGTGGGATGAAGTGAACCTTTACCAATGAAAATAAATTTTCCATTAGATCCCAGGTGCAATTTCTATAAGACCTCAGTCTGGGGTGCTTGGCATGATATTGTCGATTTACCTACTTCACAATTAGTTCAACATCTCCATCGACCTCTAAGTTCCTTATGTTCAGCTTCTTGGCAGCTTCCAGACCCAGGACTAGAGCTTCATATTCACAAACGTTGTTTGTGTAGTCTATGTCCCATTGTATCCTGTAGGAGAAAGGGACGACGAATTCATTTTTAGGTGCTACAAAAAGCACTCTCGCACCTGCTCCTTCACACAACGAAGCTCCATCAAAGAACATTTTCCAAGTTCCAATGTTGTGCATATTTTTAGCTGTCTTTTGGGTTCCGATTTCATCGGTGTCACCTTCTTTTGCACAACTTTTTTCAGTATTGTCAAAGGACATAATATAATTTCCCAGGTCTTGATCGGCGATGTAAACCGGGTAATTGTTAGGATTTTGTGGATCGCCTACCGTATATGCCAATCGTGTTTCTCTGTATAACCGTGTGAACTATCCACCAAAAACAGGGATTGTGGCGTAGGTCTTATCTAGCTGAAGGGATCCCCCGAGCTTGGCTCCCCAAGATCTAGATAATAGTAAACCATACTTCAAGGGTATATCGGCGACAACTACGTCCATTAGGACATTTTTCGCTGGAATCTGGGCGAGGGTGACTACTAGATCTTTGATCATGCCCATGCACTTAACTCTCCTTGAATAGAATGAGTAAAGATCTCCATAGGGTCCGGTTATTTCAAGGCCTAGTCTATCCATAATATATTTTGGCATTACATTATGAGAGGCCCCGGAGTCCAGCATGCAATTATGCAATAGCCGATCGTGCACCTTCAGGGTAATATAGAAAGGGGTGACAGTATCTCCGATGCCTTCAAAATGTGGACCAAAAGTGATATTAGGCTTGTCATCTTCTAGATTTATCACATCGGAGTGACTCTCCAGATCTGAAAAATTTATCATCTTGGTTATTTGTTTTCGGTACAAAGGATTTTTCGCCAACTTAACCAAAGGTATGGGTATCTTTATCTTTTTTATCTCAATTTCTAGGAAGAAAACTCCCGCAGTTTTATCTGTTTCCTTGGTCGAAACCTCGGGCTCCTTCCAATCCATTTTATTTAGTAGCACTGTTTTAATTTCAGTGTTTCTGGTTTCGGGTGTCTGCGTTTCAGCAGCCTTATTTTTTCTCGCTTGGGCTTCGTCCCCTTTTACGTCAGTATTCTGCGAATCTACCCCTATGTTATTTCGCTTCATGATCTCTTTCTCGACGGGCTCGTATATTTCGCCCCTAGGCAAAATTTTCTTGGGTTGCACAGTTGACACAAGTTTGATTATGGGTCTTAGACTATACTTGTGCTGGAGTTCAGTCGTTCCTTGGTAAGCGAAGTCATCAGTACCATTTTCATCTTTGACCAATGATTGTTCCATGTTCAGGGACTTCTCATAATCTTCTTTGGTCAAGTGAGGTTGTACACAGTCGTCGCCTAAGTTGTTTACATCTTCTTCCAAGACTTTGAACTCTTGCATATCATTTCCCCCTATAAAATTTTCATTTTTCAGAGGTGCTTGGATCTTTTGGTCTTCTTTTTTAACTTGTCTTGGTTGGAACTGAGGATTGGGATTTCTCCTAAAATCTCTCTTAATGAATTGATACGCTTTGGATTGATCTAGCTCCATTCTCGAGATTTTGTTTGATAGTTCTTTTATTATCCTTACCATGTCATCCATTTTTTCATCTGAGGATATTCCAGATCCAGAGGGACCTAGTTGTTCTCTGAGACGTCTAGTTTCCCTGTTTCCCGTCTCAATTTTCGTTTTTAATTTACCCGAAGCCATCATGTTTGACTCAATTTCCACAGCATTGTCCTGCATTCGGGTTAGGTCAACCCCTCTCCTTTCTCTTAATAGTAGAGCGAAATCAGGTTCAAAAGCTCCTGCGAAAGTTACTTTGGCAGCGGGTTGAGACGGTTTAACTTCAGCAGGGATCTTATTATACAACTTGTTAAACCTTTGGATGAATTCCATAACAGTTTCAGATCCCTTTTTATTTAAAGACCCAAACTCGGTCAAATAGTATAAATGATCCTTTATTTCGCCCCATTGTTTGAGAAAGAGGTCTTCTAGCGCATCGTAGGATATGATTGAACTTGGGGGCAGGCCCCGAAACCAAGTTCTTACCTGTCCTTTGAAGGTTTGGACAAACAATCGGGAGTACACTTCCTCATGCTCGAGACCTAGAATGTCAGTGAATTTATCAAAATAATTGATATGCTCAGTTGCAGTTAGATCCCCTTCTCCTGTGAACTTGGGTAAGTTTTTCATATAGTTTTCAGGTAAATCATGAAGAGTTATGGAAAGGACCAAGGGGGCGTATCTCGTAGCTACTTTGGTGAAAACTCTGGGAGGCAGTTGTTGGCCTTGACCTCCTATTCCCCCTGCTCCTCCTCTGGTGGCAGTCATGGATAACCTAGGAGAGTAAATCAGTGTGTTATAAAGAGGGTTGGCAAAGATGTAAACCGACTCTCTGGCTTCCTCAGGGTGGAAAAGGGATAAATCGGGAAACTTTTTACCAGGGGAGGTGAAGAACGAAAAAGGAGAAGAAGGTATATGTGGGTTCGGCTCCTCCGACTTGCAGGATATGTAAATGGGAGAACCCATCGGTGTCGAATCCATGTTCGTGAAAACCTCTTCCAGGCTTTGAGTGACAAAGGGGTTCATATTGAGAGTCGATGGGATATTGATAGGGATGGGCTTTGAGGCAAGCATGTCGCCCATCATAACGTAAGAGGTAGTCGAAGAGATATCGGTTTTGATGGCATTGTCCGATAGTTTCCTGAGAGGAATCTCTCTCGAGGATGAAGGTTCAAAAGAGGTCTTATCTCGATACTGATTAGACTTGGGTTGATATGAAACCACTTTTTGTTTAAATAAACCCTTTGGTCTTAATATTTTTTTTGGGTCGGAAACTGGCGCTATCTGTTTGGCATCTAGGTTTTGTCTGGTGTTCTTCCGAAAGGATGCTATCTTACTTTAAGAGTGGATTCACCAAGTGAATGATGAAGTTTTAGCCTTAACAAGGTGTTCTCTCTTTGTTCACTATCAAAAAACGAAACTTGAAAATGTTGTTTTCTCAGGGGAAAGTGACTACGATTCTCCGTCCCCGACAACGATGCCAGAAAGATGTTGTTCCCGAGTCTACACTTAAGGCTATAAAGTGTAGAGTCTAAGCATCTAAAAAGAGTGAA